>JAOEHX010031196.1:0-12057 GCA_025448015.1 Bolborhynchus lineola
TTTAGATTGGATATGAGGAAGAAATTCTTTACTGTAAGGGTGGTGAGGCACTGGAATGGGTTGGCCAGGGAAGTTGTAAATTCTCCATTGCTGGCAGTGTTCAAGGCCAGGCTGGACAGAGCCTTGGGTGATATGGTTTAGTGGGAGATGTCCCTGGCCATGGCAGGGGGGTTGGAACTAGATGAACTTAAGGTCCTTTCAAACCCTAACTTTTCTATGATTCTATGATTATTTTGTCTATGCCCTTTGAGCTACTGGGTTTTGTTAGATACACTGACCAACATCAAAACTCAGCTGAGATACGTACTAGTAAAAAGTCAACTACCTGTCAGAATTTAGATGGAAAGAGAGCAATTACTTGGAATTCAAAACTAACAGTAGGGAGAGCAGCCTCATTCCTTAACTTATGATACAGGCTATTAACTGTATATGGTCAGCAACTCCTTATATTGGTTACAGAGGGACATCCCCAAAAACAAGGCTACCATTCCGTAGTATTTTTAACAGATCAGTTACCTAACAGGAATGTCTTGCAACTGCCTTTCGGTTCAGCCTAGGATATGGGAGCTGGAGGGTCAACCATCAAACTCGTATTGCTGTAAATTTAGCCACAGCAAGTCAGAGGAAAACAATACCAAGAGATTCACCTAAACCCAGTACTATTGGAGTATCCCTTCAGGGCTATGTTACTATGTCACTTAAGGTTGGTATATGTACCTGCTCATGCTGAAAAGAACAGTCCTATACTGATCTATTCATCCACACAATTCTCTTTCATCCAGGCCAGAAACCATGTCAGCAGGGAATTACTCTATCGGAAGATCTGTTCTTTATTATTTATTTCTTTTCTGATTAGCTATCGCCTGGCTTCCTTCTCAGTGCACCTGCTCTGACCTTGCTTATCTCATAGACACACTAAATACTACAAACCTTCTTGCATATCACCAGTTAAAATTCAGTCTTGCTACTTCTGGGAATCATTTTTAAGCACCCTATTTTGCCACTTCTGAGCTGTTGTTATGTTTGAAGGACTTCTAACTTCCCTTAAACCTTCCAGGAAAAAAAAATAAAAACAAAAGTAATATGTCTCATTTATGTCATCCTCTTTTCGATTCCAATTTTATGATCAAATAGCTACTTCATTAATCAACTGTAGTAACCTGTGTGATATCTTCACTTGACTTCGTCAGCAAAGGCATAGATGTATTTCTCAATGTGGCAATCATCTCCAAGACAACATCTGGAATGTTAAATTATTGAGGGATAGATAACTCAAGATATAGCAAAATCTGATCTAGAAATTTCAGTCTACCAGACAATTCTCTGCAAGAAGAAAAAAAATGTGCACCAGAGTCTTGAATGCTCATTTATTTCTATCAATATGCCCATAATGGAATATGTATTTGTGATGAAACTCATCCCTGACATTGTGTAGTTGAAGTAGCTGTGAATTTGACTTCATCCAGCCAATTACACAGAAACCAGACTGAATCTATCATTTCATACAAAATAAATGATTAGCACTTGGGATAGGTATATTAACTGTAGTCTCTTTCTGAAATAAAATAGATGTATTCAGAGACAGGAAACCAAAATTCCAGGTGAGTGGGCACTCCAAGTACTACCTTGTTGGGTATGAGAGGATACATGCAACTATCATTGGTTGCATTGCTTTGCCAGATGAAATCTAAACATTCTCTGAGACAAATAGAACATTACATGCAAGCCAGTAATGTACTATAAGAGTTCTATTAGAGTTTTAGCTAGCATAACAGGCAAGCTGTTTATTAAATGTCAGTCTTAATGAAGCAACAATTGGAGATATTTCAGTATTGGTACTTCATTAACATTTCTGATGAGATGGCTAATTGAACAACAAGAGAAAACAAGGTAATGTTTCCCTCCCTTTCTCTAGTTTGTGTCTATACAGGCAGGGTTAGATGTGGGTTAAGAAAATTCCATTTGAAAGAATGCTTCCACAGTCAAAATAATTTCTCTCTCTTGGCCTTTCATGTTGTGAAATAGAACTGCTAATTTAATCTGGAATTTTCAGACATTCATGCTTTGATTCCCCAGCCAAACTCACTGCATGAAAAGCTTGGAAGAGAGGTTTGTTTTCTTGTACAAGTTTTCTTTTTTCTTAATACTTATTCAAATGAATGGTACTAACACACAGTGCTGGACAATCTCCCTGGCATTAATACATACAATACCCTCTTATCTGTATCCTCACTAAAATATTCAGTCCAGATTAACTTCTACTGATCAGACTCTAGATATATTTTAGTACTGTGAAAGGAATATTGACAAGCATTGTGGCCCATCAGAAATTGTAGGTGTTATGAATCACATCTTTTCAAACAAAAAAGCAATCTTTTCCCCATTCCAAAGAGTGAAGAATGAATGTAACTAATTCTTTTGCACTGAAACGGATTGTGTCACAGAACATCACACTAAAATTTTTTAGAGATAATATGGCATTATATGTAAAATATATAACGATTTAAGTATTGACTAAATACCCTTAAGCTTGAAAAATCATTTATACACTCAGTATTTGGATTTGACTCAGTTTATGCTGTAACAAGGACTAACATTTAATCATAACATAACTTGTTATGTTACTGGAATACTTCATCAGGTGGCAATTCCATTCAATGGCAGCATTAAAGGAAGAGATTTGATTTGGAGATTGAATTTTTTCAGGCTGCCCTTAGGAAGCTCTACAAGTCTGAGGACAAAAAGAAATGAGATTTTCTACTTGAATCTGTGTTTCCAGCGTGTTTGGTTCTCTTACACAACTTCTAATATATCTGCAGAAAGAGAACAATGGTGTAACACAGCAGCTGACTGCTGAGGTGATATTATGAATAAACACTATTATGCTTTTCTTTGAGCTGCTCAGGTTAACTGCTGAAGCATGGACCAGATTTCTGACTTGTTAAAAGCATTACACAGACTTTAACCATGGGGAGATTATCTGCAAATCTTAGGTGTTCAGATGTCCTTCTAAGCCTGCATAAACAGAGTACCTTTCAATTTCCTAGTGATGGCATAGCTCTGCTTCACAGCTGCTTCTCAAACAGCCTCTATAATGCATATAGGTAGTATATCTTCTTTGAGCTTGTAATGAGCTGATTGATCTTAAGTCATTCATTAAAATGAAATCTCTTGTCTGTACCTAAAGTAAGAAAAGTCCTGTGACTCTCTTCTTAGCAGCAAATTTTGCATTCAGATATTATTTGGCATATATATGGCAGGGATCTGACATTAGATCTTATATTAAACTTATATTTGTAAGTAGAGCTGATTTTATGCTAAAATAATTAGAAATTCTGTTGGCTGAATTTCCTTGAGTTTGTTTGTTTGCTTTTCTGTAAAAACCAGCCATTGGCTTAGCACATTTCCATTTCAACTTCATTCTTAACATGTGGTTATGTGATGGGTCAGCTAGCTTGCCCACAGTGACCAATTTCTGTAAAGCTTCAGAAGTGGGTACTAGTTCAGTAGCTCCCATACCAGTTCTACCAGGTTTAGCAGTTTTCACCAAACCTTTCTCACCAGAGTACCCTGTCACATACTCTGCATGTCTGTGGTTTGCAAAGACAGTCTCTAGACACAGTCCTAGCTCCTGACTTAGTTCATAACTCGTCTCTCATATCAGGCTTTCTTGGAGTAAACATTTAGCTATATCTGAAGGGATCTATGGCAAGTAGACATAAACCCCTCAAAAAGGAAAATGAGAAGCAAGAACCATGGGTTTTATAAAACTTAGCATGGTAATTCTAGGCATATCTCAGGTAGTCCAAATAATAATCCTCACCTTATGTTTCTCTCCCTTTTGGGCCAACAACATTAAATGGAGAAATATAACTCATGCATGTTTCCCTGGCATGAAAAAGTTGTGAATAACCTGTACATTATGGTCAAAAATACCCTAATAATAATAACAACATAATAACACAGACGTATGGTATAAGGCATTTATATTTGTATGTTGGTTATTTTGCTTTACAATTTTTTCATGGTAAATGAAAGTTAACTAATAAAGGTATAGACAAGGTAGTCTTCCTATTAGGATAACATCTACTACTCCCAGAAAGATATTGCTGCGATACACAGGACAGGTATATGACGTGCTGTGCATATGTCTATATCTAAAGCAGAAACATGTATATTTAAAAAGCTCCTTTTCCATTTCATAAGAAAAGGATGCTAAAAGAGGATTCTCTGCTTGACTTCTTTTCCTCTGAAAAATATTTAAGGGCAGAGAAGAAGGGCTAGAACTTCATCAAACTTGGAATCTGTTGGATCTGCAGGAGGAATGAATGCAGGAAAAGTAAAGCCTTAAGAACCCTCCTGCTTTGAAGAACATCTAGGTTGCAGGTGTGAGTGCCCTTGCTGAGCTTAGCTGTCATGATTCTATGTGATAGATTTCAACACAATAAACATTCTTCTGGAGGCAGTTTGATTGTTTCTGTGCAGAAATCAAGATGTCCTGGGGGTACAAATTTCATGATGTAATCTCATCAGGCCAAATGAATTGGATCATCTCTAAACGCCTTTTATCAGCATGAAGAAAGACTGCAGGCTCAAGAAAGTTAATTTGTTCATCACAAAGACACTCCACAAAGCAGATGATCTGACAAGCTAAGCATTTTCAGCTGTCAAGAGTAGTTAATGAAGATTTAAATTACAATGATACTATTTGTATCCCTTTCAGCATCCTATACATCTGCATCATAGCAAGTGGCGTATCTGTTATAATTCTATTTCAACTTGTCACACAACTGTTTAGCTTCATTCTGAGCATTGTATCCTGTACATTAAAAGAATGATCCCAGCCTCGTGGATTCAAAAATGAAAATTGTATTAACTCAATTTGTGATCCTTTGTAAAATAGTATTTATGGAAACTTAGAAATGAGCCAGAATGGTGTTCAATCTTCAGTCTTGTTTTATTCTACTTTGTGCATAGTTTTGCCTTCGAGTTTTGAGTGATATATGAAAGCCCATAAAATTGGACAGAAGATACATGTAAGTGGCATTCAGGTTTCTTTTCTAAATGGGGACTTTGCCCTTCTGTGAATCTGACAAATGTACCTCTCTGTCTGCCAGCCATTTCCTGGCTTTTTAAAAGGGCTTTTACCAATCACTGCTGGTGTCCCTAGAAAAAAAGCTCTGTGCAGCGTGAAGTGAAGCACCTGAATGTTTCAGTGGCATCTGCCTGAAGGGATATGTCAAAGAAGAAATGTTCGAACAACAAGATTTATTGAAGTAAATGTCCAATTTATACCACAGAAAGCTTGACATGCCTTAACCACAAACCATCCGGGAATATCCCCTTATTTCCTTTCTCACTCTCTTTTCTAAATCTGGATTTATATGTAGAGCAAAGGCATGATGACTGAGGTCTGATATGACATTTATCTTCACAAGTGAGGAGACTAATAAATCATCAGTGACATTACCACAAGTGAGTTCTAAGGTCTCCTCACAAGTGAAGATAAATGACATATCGGACCTAAACCGGCATATATTACATGAAATACCTAATAAGTCTCACTCTCAACACAGCTGGATTTGATGGAGATGACTGAACTTACATTACATCTCAAATCCACCACCCAGAGAAAAAGAAATTGAATTTGCCAGCCAAATAAAATCATTCACCGCTGAAACAACCTTAGCACATTTCAGCCTTTCACCATGCTACTGCTCTGCAGATCTACAAGTGGTAACATGGCAGTAAAAATCAATTAAAAATGTCCTTATGAAACAGTATCATTAACTCACTTTTTAGTGTATGAAATATACCTGAGTTTCATGCCTTGGCAATATCAGATGCTCATAAATCTTTTCATATCCATGTCTTTATGACATTTCCATTTACCCAAAATAGATACAGGTAGTTTTTATTTCAGGCATTACAGAGGACTGTAAGCTTTCACAAGAGTGTGTCATCATTACACAAGGTCATCAGTGTCAACTTCTTTGGAAAGCTGAGAATTCCTAATTAGTTTAGGAGTACAATATTCTTTCTAGAGTGTGAGATCTGCAATTGAGATCTGCAATTTTGAGATATGTCAAAATCATGCCTGAATCAGGGGCTGGCAGCAGATGCTTAGGGAAAGTGAATAATACTATATGGGACATAGAGACTAATACTTCCTCAATCTTTTGAGTAATTAATGGATGAGATAGCTCAAGGACATAACATCTGGATTATCGTGTAGTGGAGGCAGATTTTTAATCTATGTAAAGGCATTTGAACCTGGAAGTCTAATGCTAATCCGTGCTTATTTGGATGATCCTGCCAAAATTCTGTAGTGGAAAGAAAGAAATTAATCTGAAGCTGAATTTTGTCTTGGGTGGAATGTGCTAGGATCATACTGTTTCAGAAACTTTGAGTAACACAGTTGTAAGTCCATGAAGAGCAACATTGCATAAATGCACACCTCAGATCTTGTCCAGGTGTATATATAGTCATGCTTCTAGACTTTCTAACACAATTTTTTCCTATTTACAGATATTAAAATATTTCTAAGTTTTTTCGGGTTTAAATCTAAAAATCTCCCAGTGTAACACTTCACTTAGAGACAATTTCTCTGGAATAATACTGTTTTTCACATTGATTTAGTGAAACATTTGTTTTTCACATTGATTTAGCACTTTTAATTGAGTCCCCTCAAGGTAGAAGACAGTCTGAATGGCACAGCAACTAAAAAAAAAGGTGGTTTTCACATGGCTCATAATGTGTTACATTTTGACCATATCAAAAAATCAGTGACAATCCAGGTAAGTGCTAATCAAGTCATTCAACAGCCTGCGAGGATAAGAACAGAAATTAAATAGTCTTGTACTGTGACAGAGCACAGCACAGGCAAGCATGGCCCAGGATGCCAGGATGGCAGGGGCCATGAGGCCATTAGAGTGGTTGCAGTGTCCTCCTTCCACAACCAACCCCATCCCTCAGCCCCAAGGTAACAGTCAGTGCAGAGAGCACCCCACAGGGGGTTTAAATGTGGCTGTGACAGCAGCATTCTAGGAAGCTGTGTTTTTTTAACATACCCTCATCTAAGCATTGTTTTCATTTTATTGGTGAGAAGGTGACAAGAGATAAAACAGTCAAACAATCCAGGAAATACTAGAGAAAGCAGGTTGTTCTTAAAACAAAGTCTTAGCTCTCAAGCAAACCTTTCTAGTCATATTGACTTGTTATTAACTACAGTCATCTCCCTATACATCATCCATGTAAAATAATAGGCATCTATGGACATACAAGTCTGGAATTTAGCTTTTGCTAAAGGTAATATTAAACTAAGATTAATTAAAACATTTCTTTTGTTTGTTTTTCTTTTTCCCAAAATGATTGTAAAGAAAATAGAGTAAATGGGGTAGAAAGCTGAAACAAAATTTAAACCAATTGCAAACAACATTAAAAGAGAGTTATCTTTGTCAACTACTGCAGTTAGGAGACAGAAAAATAGCTGGGGAACAAGAAACTAGTTATGGCTTTAAAGGAATATTTTTTACCAATATTCCAGATTTCAAATATAACTAAAAACTTTTAAAGTAAATTTTTCCTTCCGAAGTTATTTGAATAGTAATATAGAAGTTCTCCTGGAGAGGGAGGGGAGAACCAGATTTTTTTTACACAGTTAAAACTGGTCTGTGAAAGCCTATGTGGCTGATGCTAAGCATTAAAATAAACTAAATCAATCAATAACACTTATGAAAGTTTTTTTTTTCTTTAATACTTTTTAAGGCATTAAATTATGTTCAGGTTCCGACTTAAAATTCAATTCTTTTTAAGTTTTATGGTAAGGCATGCATAAGGAATCAAATCTTTGACAGACAAGTAATATGAAGAGAATTCTTGATTAAACATCAACAGTGAACAATATTACAAATTTAACTGGGAAATTGCTATTTTTCTTCAGGTGAAATTGTCTCTATGTATAAAAATCTGCACTAGCACATATTAGCATATATTACTGTTTCTGCTTTTGAAAGGTTTTTTTGATCTTTCTATTTCTGTTATGAAAACATAACCTAGTTGATAAATAGCACTTAGGATTTCTCTGGGAGAACTGTAAGAAAAGGAATGTGTTGTGGAAACTGCAGTTATTCTGAATGATAAAAGAAAGGCCCCTATGAGAAATTTTAATATTTAAATAATTGTTTATTACTTCCTGCATCCTCAGGAAAAAGCAAACGACAAGGTTTAAAGGTGCCACTAAACACTTTCCTACCCTTCCTTACTTGTAAAAGTGAGAATAGGGCTGTGTGGCACCCACTGAATTCATGGTACAAGAAAATAATGACTTGTAATGTTTATAAGGCTTATATAGGGATTTTCTTTATACGTGTAAGTAACTAAGAACTCATTAATACCGATGTAATAAATCAATAGACTTGGGACTGAAATTCAGTTTGCAGACGGAAGATGAAACTTATGCTTTACTCTTAATACAGATATATTGTTCTAAGAAGCTTTATATTTACAGAAAAACCCTTTTGACTCTGCCAATAATTAGTGTCAACCCTCTCCTCCCTTTTGCCTCCCCCCCAAAAAAAACCCCAACAAATTCCAACATTTCTATTTTCCTTTCAGTGATGTGAACACTAATTTCTGGATGAAGATTGATTCGTTTTATGGCTGTAAAATGTATGCATTTTATTCATTAAGTATATCTTTAACTTCTCTAGGGACATTTCTTGCATATTACTTATTTCTCACTCTCTCCCCATTCCATTATCTTTTGCCTTCTATCTTTCTTTTGTGGTACAATGTTTGGATAAGTATGTTTTGTTTAAGCCAGACCATAGCTAATTCTTATCTGTATAATGTTTACCAAATGGAGAATGACAAAATGAAAAAATAAACAAACAAAGGGAATCCTTTGAGGGGAAAAAAAAAAAAAAATTAATTTCCTGCAGGATTGTTTATTTGCCACTTCATTTTTTCATCATACACATATACCTACTTTGCTTCTGGAGAATTACAGGTGTGGACCAGGGCTTGATTTATTTTTTTTCTCCTCTTTTTTCTGAGGTTTGAGTGTTTCCATGCATTTAATTGCTTAACCAAGAATTATTTCAGTTGGAAAGCCTGAAATTCTGGAGAGTCATCTAATCCAGCTCAGCGCAGAAGAGGGACTGATTTGGTGGTTTACACACACATCTGCAGTGCATGGCGTCTTGTCTAACACTGAACAATCCACCATTGACAGCTGTAAAACATGCCTTGGCAGGCTGTCCAACTGCCTAATTGTATTTATAATCAAAGGCTCTCTTTCCCTCCCACTACTTAATATAAATTTTCACATTCTAAAAAAGAAACTGTATGTTTACATACATTCAATAGCATGATAAAATCTAATGTTAACATGAGCAAGTAATTCCTTATATGCCATTTTATACACATAAAGCCTTTTTTTCTTTATTTAAACTAATGACTCATAATAAAGCAACTGAATTATCAAGCAGCTACAGGTACTACACTTGCACGTTCAAGAAGTCTATATATGCAAGTGGCTCAGCTCTAACTTTCCTTCTTTGTGTCACTTTTAATAGGAGGAGCTAATTTTTGCCGTGTACAAAACACTTTGCAAGAAAGGTATACAATTTATTTTTCTATTAATATTCCAAGCTATCTGCTGTCTGTGTAATTATATAAGCAACTAATGTGCTCACCACCACCAGTAAGATATCTGGCAAGCCCAGGTTGATTTTGTCAAGTGGGCAAGGGTCAACCTCCACTGTCTCTGAAAAGTCTGGCTCTTGATGCTATTACATACTACTTCCCTCATTTCTTCTTTTTTTTTTTTTTCCCCCAGTGTTTTATAAGTGTTTTTAAAGCAAATTTTCATATTGGTGTTTTTTTCTTTTGAACCACTGAGTTGACAACTGTTACTTTCTCAACTGTCTATGTTTTAACTTCTCCTTATGTTGAATGGCTCTAACGTACCTATCTTTCAACACCAATTTCTTAATAAAACAACCAAGTTCACAAAATTGTGCTGCAGCTAAACCCTGTATAACTCAGTCCTGGGGCTGAAGGTTATAGAGTGATTAGTCTTTTAAAGCAGATTGTTTCAGCCTAACTTATTCTCTTGCATTTACCACATGTAAAAAATTTCACTTCATCACTTGTCATACCCTGTAGTGTCACTGTTGTAATAAATGCTCTTCTTTAGATTCTAAACATATCACTGTGAGTCTAACCTTTACTTCACCAGATTATTGTCACATCCTCTGCCTGCAGGTCATATCCCATAGCTGGAAAAACATTTCCTGCTGCTGAAACAGTTCATATTGTCATAAACCCTGTTAAGACAGACAAAACCACTAGACAAGATCAAGTCTCTTGAGTCCTCAGAACAAATTAGATGTTGAATCTGTACAAGTAGTAGAAATTCGATAAGCAAACAGATCTTTTCAGACTCCCTGAAATTAATCCATGAGCTTTATCTACTAATTGGGGCTAGAACGAATGGCAGAGGCATTTTCGTACCGAACTTATATAACTCTTACTTGTGGCTAGGTGTTCAATTGAATTTCTTATGAGCACAGTCTCTAGAAATCAACTAATCAGTATCCAAGGGAATTTTATTGTCTAAAGCAACTTCACTCTAATGTTTTCCCCCTCTTCTGAAACAAAATATCTAATTGCTTTCACAAATTCTCCATACTTTTTTTGCAATCTCACTTATAACCTTGAAAAATTCTACTCAGCAGTTGAAATGTGTACCTTTTAAACTAAAAAGGAAAATATATCTTGGTCTCTGCAATCAAATATAGAGTCCCTAGAGCTATTGAATACCATTGCTACCTACCTATTGATATTGATACTTTCCCCTCAAAGGTCATGTTTTCAGTTGCTTGAAATTTTGGCAAACTGAGACATATTTCTTCACTTGCTGGATGTCATGCTCATACAAGTGTGTTAGCAAATTTCATACAAAAGAGTTTAGCAATTTCAAAGAAGAGAGAAACATGCTGCTTCACCGGTACATCCATTCTACAGCAGCTATAACTCCCAAAGGTTTCATGCATTTGACGTGACATAACAATTCCCAGGCTGTCAAGACTCCCATTTCAGCATTTGACTTCTGTTTCAACACTTGCTGCTTATCCTCTACTGCCTAAGCACCACTGAGTTCCAAGAACCATGAGCAAGAGTATCACACCTTTTTTCCCAGGCAAATCATACACAGAGACAAATTAGGATCAGGAGTTGGTGAGGTCAGAGGTAGAGAAACTGGGAAATTGGCTGGAACAGAAAATATAGGCTGGACTCCAACATTAAGCTTTCCCTTTATCTGTAGTCCTCTGGCTTTTTTAGTTACACAAATGATAATTGGAGGTAATTTCGTCATTTCTAAATTTTCTTTAGTACTAAATTATGCTGAATATTCACAATCTCATTACTGTGTGGCATGAAATATTCAGAAGCATTTAGACTTAAAAACATATCCATAACATGGAAATGTAATGCAAACTAATACTCTATTCACCTGAGGAGGTGCAAGTCAAACAGGAGCGAAGTAAAACTTTTTAATACTGCTGTAACTGCATTTTCAACTCAAAATTATCGAACTGTTTTAATATGTCCCTATGTAGAAGATTAAAATCTTTTTACAAAAGTTTCTTAAGTCTGCTGCCTTCAGCCTGTTGTACTTACTACAGCCTCTGGCTTCCTTCATTCCAATTGTGAAGCCCTTCCTCTAGCAGAATTTCCCATTCATATGCTGGAAGGCTTTTTCAGCTGGATGTTAACAGAGTACACAGAAAGGAACCAGCCAATTCCTTGCAATATTTATTCTAATCTTTATTCTCTCTTTCATATTATTTCTCTTCCTTCTCTTCTCTGCCTTCACAGAATTCTAAATCTTCATACAGGTCTCACTGTATTGATAATGTGAAGTTATAAAGCATAAAACCCCCTTTCCCTAGCCTCATTCTACAAAGGAAAATATTGACTTAAAAACCTCTGCACCTAAAAATCCTCAAAGTAACAAACCAACAAACCCAAAACAACCAAACAAAATGA
>JAOEHX010031201.1:0-10073 GCA_025448015.1 Bolborhynchus lineola
TATGTTTATAAATATATATACATGCAAACATAAATGGAAAAACGCATGAATGCACTTTCATATGGACATTCATTTTGAACTTTATACTTACGTAGCAAATTCTGTGGGTAGAGAAAAAAAAATATGTGTGCTTCTTATGTGTATGCAGCTGAATCATTCCAAAGTCCTGTGGGAGAGTCTAGTTTAAATGTTAATAGCAAACATTCACAAACTGCTGTTTAGCACTACTTCTTCCTTATATATTTATTTCTTTAAAAATTTCTGCACTTTGCTAGTCCAGATTTTATGATTTAAGATCATAAGGAATGTTACTTTGTCACCAGAGTGCCAAAGACATGGTTGTATTGCCATTTGATGACTGGCTTAAGTGGAGAAATTGGTGCTGGTTCAGCAAGATACCTAAAATAAGTTGTTACCACTTTTTATGTAAGTTAGCTCTTTTAAGTGCAGAGAATTGCATTGTCCCTCAGGTCCCGAGCAGTGGGTGAAATAAAGCAATTTTGTTCCACTTTAACTGCTGTTGTTTTAACTGCTTTGGGACAGCATCTACTAGGTGTCATACGTTAATGAGGAATTTAGCCACTGACTTGATCTCTTGGCAATGAAGAAGTGACGTCCTTCTCATTGACTATATTATGTTTGCTGTGATTAACAGAAAATTAAAAAATCCCTAGACAAAAAGAACTGGTAAGTGCAAATTTGCTTCTTAAAGCAGTCCTGACAGCAATCTGTTAAGGGAAAATGGGTTTGGGGTTTGGTTTTTTTTTGTTTGTTTTTTGTTGTTTGGGGGTTTTTTTATCTTGAAGGGACTAAACCCAGCCATACAGACAATCATTTTCTTAGTAAAACGTTACTGCAAGTCATAGATTATGCTATCATAGTCATAACCCTTTTAAGATTAAAGGGCAGAAAAAAAACCCACTCTATACTCCTATACCAGACATTAATTTCCCTATAATTTAAACTGTCATGATCAATGATGTGCTGGTTGTAAGCAATTACAACTAAAAACTGTAGGCAGTTATTTTTAGGGAAAATATGACAAGGAAGTAAAGCAACAGAGTTTATAGCTGGTAAAAACTGAAAACGAGTTGTCAAGCATTAGATCAAGAGCTAACAAAAAAAAAACAAACCCAAAACAAACGCAACATAAACAACCAAACCAAAACTTGTGGCAAAAGGAGGTATTAAGACAACTAGCTTTAAAAGCACAAGTAAAGCCACACAGTATCCACAAAAAACTGCAATAGAGCACCAGGTCGTAAGAAGACCTAAACATGTAAAGGTAAGGTTACATCTGCTCACTTTATGTGCCACACAATTATACTATAGCCAAATGAGCACATACAAAAATGGAGGGAATGTACAGTGATAATGATTTCTTGCCATTTTTCTAAATACAGTCCACCTCAGAATTGAACTTCCATCACCACTGAGGGATGGCCGTGCCAAAAAGCCAATTTCAGTGATTTATGTTTAAATCAGCAAACAGAAAAGAAGCAAGGTCTGTGCAGTACAACACAGAGTAACAGAATTTATCTTTACTGGAAACTTTTTGTGGTTCAGATGGAATAGCTTGATACTATTAAGGAAAACCTGGTGAAGTATCTCAAGCCATGCTGCATTGTGGCTTTTCAACTGGCATCATTTGACTTAGACAACTAAGAGAAACATGACAGTGAATTTTTTTGTACATACTTTTCACAATCTAATCTAAAAATGTCACAAGTGTGGGAGCTGAGGACCTGATTTAGCTTGGGGACTTCATTCAAGACTGAATGACAAAATGCCAATTTTCAGACAAAAACAATAATGACATTTGTCTTCCAAGACATTATATAAGACTTCGGTGGCATGGTTCAGTGGGACGTGTCCCTGTCCATGGCAGGAGGGTTGGAACTAAATGATCTTAAGGTCCTTTCCAGCCCTAACTATTCTATGATTCTATGGTTTTTTTTTCAGGAATGCTTTGCAGGAAGAACTCTATCAGTATTTATATGGGATATATGGAGAAAAATATTAGGTAATATCCATGGGGAAAAAAAAGCTCCTCACACACCAACAAAAAAAAAAATCAGAAAGATAACAAAAAAACAAACCTCAAGACGTAAGAAAGACACCTTTGTGAATATGGGATAGTCACTACAATTGTCATGGTCAACCATTCCTCACAAAAAAACCCCAAAACAAAACAAAAAACAAACCCTGCTCATAAGAAGATGCTTTCAGTATAACCACTCAGAGAAAATATTTACTGTGATATCTACGTTACTTGTGTTGGTCTTCCTAAGATATTTCTTTTTTGTCTTGTGATTAAGCCATAGATGAGGTTCAAATCTTGTGCCAGGGAGAGACTTCTGAAGGTTTGGTGGTTTTGGGGTTGTTTGTGGTTTGTTTTTTTGTTTTGTTTTTTTTTTAATTAAGACTAAACCACAACATTTAATGAAAACTAATTGTCTATCATTTAGATGCTTAAAATGTAGGAATTTTCCCTCATTTTTTTCTGCACACATAAATATCCAGGGGGAAAAAGATGGAAATTGTAAGAGGAATGATCCAAATATTAACATCATATTCTCAAAAACAAATAACACAATTAAAGTATGCTTATAACTCCGCTTTATTCTTAGTCCATATAAGATGAATAGCTTCAGGAAACAAATGTGTCCCATCTTGGCTTTGATAATGTCTTCTTGCTGAAAAATCTGACAACTTTTATCAGTCAGTGTTGTCTTTGATTTGATTATTTTAGATAATTCGGTGAACCCTCCAGAAGGAAATGTTGAAATTCATAGAGTTTTTGGGGAGAAGTTCTGCCAGATTCACAGGAGCTATAGTTTTGGATTAGTTAATTTTCTTTTTTTACTGTTTTGGATAAAGTGCAGAAAGCGGGCTTAATACTGAACTAGATTGTCTTTTGAGTATTCAGATTTGTTTGTAGTCAGGTCACTGATAGGGCTAGGGTGAGATAAAACCTGGAGCTAGTGCAGGAAATTCAGAAGAAGAATTAAATATGTTCCCAGACTCATCCTAGAAGTTTTTCTCTCCGGCTTTCCATAATAGCATTCAGAGATACAAGATCCAAGAGCTCTTCATACAGTGGTGTTTCATATACTTTCTGAGATAGCTGTGATGGCAGACTCCCAGCAGCACTTCTAAGTTCAGAAAATCTTTAATTAAAATGTAGAACATGTATTTCAATTGTTATTTCAATTCCTGGGGTTTTTTTTACCTTTGAAGAGCCTTATCATAGCTGAAAGACTTTATGGAGCCCTGCAAGCCTATTAAGATTAAATAAGCAGAATTGCTCCTAAAAACTGTTGTAAAAGTGGTAAATATTTTTTTTTTTTTTCCCATTAGAGAAAAATGCTGGAAAGAACTTCAAAGAAACAAACTAACAAAAATGCAGAGAAAAGAGTGAGCAAGATGAACAAAGAAAGGGAATGGGGGGATGGAAGGATGGGGAGGGGTGCAGATGTGATTTTGAACTATATCATAACTAATTGCAGACCAAATTTCACAAAAGAGACAGAATACAAGTTCACTTGGTGGTTGCAGATCTGATGGCAGGGTAGCACAGAGATGTCTCCGGTGTCTTTAACTGAGGTCAGCCAGGTATTTATTGTCCAGGCAATTATCAGTATGCCCACTGTGTACCTCCAGTGGCAAACAGGAGCAAAACCGGGACTCCTACCATGACAAGATTACTTGGTTCCTACAACAGTGGCCCGGCTCTATTCCAGTACCCTTCCAGCACTGAAATATGGTTTCCTCACACATTACAGCCTTGATATGTTTCTGCACAGAAAAACAAAGGTTCAAGAAAATGGTCAAGCTCTTCTCCCACTCAAAAAAGCAAGCTAAGCATGCACATGCCCTTCCATAAAGAGTTATGCTTGCTCTCTCCTGAAGATGACAAGGGAAAGACAGACTCAAAGGTTCCTTAGAAAGTGGTTTAGATCTAATAATTTAATGATATCAGATGATTCATAGCCAAATGTCTTCAAAGCAGAGGCTGAATCACTAGTATGAAGCTTTTTCTGCTGTCTGCCCTCTAGAGAGTTTCATGGGTGTATTTTGTTTTCAGTCTTTTTATTTTCATTATTTGGTCTTTAGGAAAGATATAGACTTAGCAATTTATCACAGTTGATTTTTTATCAAGCAGGATTTCATCTTAGCTGTGAATACTTAGAGCTATTGTCCAGGGAGTTTAATTAGCTGTAATTGACAACTCTAAACATACAGAGATGTTTAGATCTCATGAACTTAGGCACAATACATATCAATTACCATTAATTTAATATTTCATATTAAGAAAATATTATTATAATATTATAACATTAGATTGTTTATATCTGATAAATATCTCTAAACATCCAGAGAGATATTAGGAGGTTAGACTCTGTGTGAAGGAGAAACAAAACCCATTTGCACTGACCCTAGAAACAGTGGTCTTCAATCTGTACATTTCCCACTTTTGTATAGAACTTTCTACTAAATGCTTATCATAATTCTTCAGTAGAGAACAAGTTTTATGCAATTTTAACTTCCCCTTACATGATTATGGGTTCACTAAGTTGTCTGATAGTAAGTTGATTCCTTTTCTAAATAATGTATGCATTTCCCTATTAAAAACAAGCTTTCTCTCAGTTCCTCCTCAGAACCCTGTATTTTTAAAATAATTTATTTAGTGGAAATTAATTAGCTTGTTAGAATAGAATTGTATGAGATCTCACTGAAATGTAGTCTGTAAACTCTAAATCGGAAATGTATCCAGTCTTTGCCTCATTTAATCAGACTCCTTGACATTGCATTAAGCATCACAAAAATTGTTACTGGATGTTTCGGGTCCCTAGAGAAATGTAGGTTATGCATCAGATCTGGTCAGGAATTCTGATTTAACTGGCTTTATCAGAAATTCTAATTCATTAAGCTTTAAGCATTGTGTAAGGATACAGCTGTTACAGATGAATGGTATCTTAGCTGTTAAGAAGAGAGATGGACTCAGAAGATGGTTTTTGGTGCTCGCCTGCCGGCAAACCATTGTGCAAATTCATGCTTTAATTAATATTCAGCTTACACAGTGGAACAGCTCCAACAGGAAAAATTGGGATAAGCATATCTCAAACTGATTCATAGGCTGATTGTGTGGTGGCATTTTTTAACATTGTGGGAGAGCCAAATTTGAATTGCAATTCTTCCAATAAATTATGGGACTGTAGAATTGCTATGTGTGACTTCTTAGTACTTAGCATTTTTCCTCCTATTCTCAAGAGCCAGCTTTAAGGATTACATTAAAACATAGTGCAGATTGAATGATGCAATTTGCACAGTCAATAATGGAAGAGAAGGAAATTGCTCATTGAGAGAAAGGATCAAAAAAACATATGTTGAAAAACAGAGGAGTGCCTCTTTCTATATTCTCTCATGTACTATCTATAATACTTTGTAATTGCTTCAGGCCAGGTGTCCTGGCTGCTCTAAGAAATACTTGCTTTGCAATGCCACTCCTGATTGTGCTGAAAAAAATCTGTTTGTGGGACCTGTACAGGTTACATGGGTCAGAGCAGTTAAAGATCTATAGGAAAACTATATCATATATAATATATATTTGGTTCAGCCTGATCAGTCCTTAGTCAGCACTTAAGAATTGGCAGGAATGAGCGTAGGAGGCTGAGAACACTTTATGCCAGTAGTGAACAGCCCTTGATAAACAGTTCAACTAAAGCAATCTTATAAAGCAAATAGATGCTTATTTGGGCACAGTAACTTCATGGCCTCACCAAATTTTGCTCTGTATGGCCAGGGACCAATTTATAATTGTCTTCTTAATTATGGAGTGCATTACACATGTGGTAGCCACTCTTGCACTCTGCCAGATAGCAGTCCTCCTCAATATTCAAAACTGATAAAGCTTTTTTAAAGAACTGCATGCAGCTGAATGCTGAGGTAGCTTTTACATCTTAACTTTCTCATTTAACCTAACCACTACTTTATTCAGCATTTGGGAAAAATAGCTGTGTTGTGTCTTTCTGACATTGACATTGAATTATATAGGAACAGAGAGAGAAGGAAAAGGATATTCAAGCAAACAATGAAGTGAGTACTGTGTCACGAGTATAGTTTCATAGCATTTTAAGCCTTTATCATAATCTGGGTTATAAATTCTCCCTTACTAACACTGTTAAATCCTTACCCTTGGCTATAGCAATCCCTAACCTACATTTTGAGGTATTTTCAGGTGTCAGATTAGAGATGAGTCCCTCCTGCAGTTTGAACAGGAAGCTCAGCAGGCCAAAGTCTAGGGCTAAAACCGTATGGTGGGTATATAGCCTTTACTATATACAGACAAAGATAGTTCAGATACATGTTAACCTTAGACAAAGTACTGTCAAAGGATAAATGTCACTTGCCTAAATCTACAGTGATTCCATTTTCCCTCACAGAGAATTCAGTGATCACCGAAAGCTTTATACAGTCATAAATGAGTAAAAAAAGTGGTTTCAAATATGCAGGAGAATTGACCACTGCTGGAAGAAATGTTTTCTCTAGTTTTTTTTTTTGTTTTGTTTTGTTTTTTTTTTTGTTGTTGTTTTTTTTTTTTTTTTATTTAGAGCACTTATTAGCACTGTTTACTTCTAATTAACTTTCTGTCATGAAGACAGTTGGTTATTCAAATTTTGCTAAAAGCAAGAGTTAAAAACATTTACCTTAAGCACTGCTTTTGAAGGCAGGTAATATTTGACATTGTCAGAGCATGAAACCATATCCCATGAGTAAGCTTGACTTTCACTTTTCTATGTTGTTACATTTCAATTAAAGTTTCATAAACTTTACTTTGTTTAGTTTAAATATTCATTATTAATAGTTACTAAAATATTACCCACATATTTCAAAAAATGCTGTCATTCTATTGTGTTATTTGATTTAGAAAACCAGGGCTGATCATGAGTGTTACAATGCAAAATACACACCCTTCTGGAGATTTTGTTCTTACTTTCCCAGTTGTATTTATTCCTTTCTTCTACAACAGACACCTCTTCCTTTGCCCCAGGCATTTGCTTCAAGCAGTTTATCTCAGTGTACTATTATATACTAGTGTACTATAGTATATAAATAATATAGCATATAAAAATATACTATCAAAGCAGAATTCCCTGGAAAGCAAGGAAATTTCCTCTTCTGGCCAAGACTTGACAATTACCATTCTACCGTTCTTAGTTCCCTAGGAAGTCCTTCATGGAAATCTCCCCTGATATCTTTTCCCATTCCAGCTAGTGTTACAAAGGTACAAACTAGAACGGAGTTCATCTGTTGACATCGCTGTTGAATTGTCATTTATGCGTTAAACTCTTGTAATATTTTTGACAATGGTATAATTTATTTCAAAGTGGTTGCCAAGAAGAATGGCCAGTAACACACAAAGAATCCATGAAATCCGTGATGTCTTTCATGGTACTCTCTGACAGGCTAACCTGAATGCAGACCTCTTTTGTCTCATTGTATATTTCGTAGTTTCCTTTGGTCTTAATATTCTGGGTTTTCCAAGGATTAATTTTCAGGACTCAAAGGTGAGCAAGAATAGAATTTTACAGACCTCTTCAGAAAGAATGCAAAGGAAGAATTAAAGCAAATGAGACAAAAAGGTCTTGGGAAAGGAGAAATGTATCAGAGGAAAGCAGGAGAGGAAGGGGATGCATGGGAAATGGAATATCCAACTTAATTCTACAGAAGCTAAGAGTAGAGAGAATTTTGATACAGAGCTGTCTGAACAGAGCATTAGGATAATTCCAGTAAACCAGACTGTTGGCATTAACTTTATTTCAGAATGCTAGTGGTACTGCTTATCTATCATCTGTGGTATGGGGACACAAGTTTTTTCTGCTTCTTTTCTGTTTTAGCCTCACACACCTATGTAAGACTAAAATAATTCTTGATGTGATCTTGTACAATTCCCACTAAAAGCTTATGCAAGGGAGAAGTAATTGATGTTGCAGGCTTTCACTGTTTTTTTTAAAGAAAAAATTAATCTAAATAGTGATTTCCATCCTCCATTAACTATTTGAGTAAGTATTTCTTTGTAGGGCACTGGCACTTCAAGTTGTTGTAACAGTTTGAGAAAATCCGAAGGCTTATTTCAGTCAATACAGTTTTGTGTTTATCTACTGTAAACCTATATGAAATTCAATTCATAAGTGAATGAGTAAAAGCTGTAGTCAAAGTGAGATAAATCAGTTCTATCTTTGCCTTTAAATGGATGAACTGTCCATGGGAAAATCATGGCACAAATTGAATGCAGGTCAGATACTCTGTAAAAGCTATAAACCTCATCTGCTTTGAAATTTCACTGTACTTTAAAGACTTTTTAATTTGCTAAAGGACAGAGCCCAGGCACAAAAGTGTATCCTTTCAAGGATACATTTTTGATGTGCTTGTCAATAGTAGCTAATAAAAGGATCCAGTCAGTACTAGTTAATATTCTTCATTTTGCATTCTTATCTGAAAAGAAAAAAGAAAAAAAAAAGGAAAATTGCAAGCATTCTGTATGAGTGGTTAAAGATTTTCCTTTCCACATCTGACCAAGCCCCTACTTTCTAGAGTTCTTAAGTGTAGCAGGAGGCTTTAATAGCAAAATAGCCAAAAAGCAATGGCTAGAACTGGAAGCATTAAGTGCATTGAAACATTTGTATTATTTAGGTTTGTGTTTATTTACAGGAATTTCAGAGGTGATGATTCACAAACATGTAGTACTTGTGTTAATAGGAATTTCTAGATCCCACCAACTGTAATATGCTCCTAACTTTCTGAATTTCTATTCTATTGTTTCTGTGAGGAGGTACTTGTATAAAATAAAGTCACAATTCATGGAAGAGAAAGGATGAACTAGCCTGGAATTTGAATGTTCAGACACACCTGAAGGACTCCGGAAAAGACGTTAAATTTTGCTATGCTTTACTTACCTGAAGCCATTCCTCAAATATAGTGAAAGTCTTTGCAAATGTGTAGCCAGTGCCTGGGGCCCTAAAAGGCAGCTCCTCATTATCTGTGCAGGTTTGCATGTTAATTCATCCAGTATCTATCCACTGCACCACTCACTGCATTTTATAGTGGCTGTTCAAACCATAGGCACTAGCACTATTTTGCTCACAGTGGCCTTATTATGAACAAACTGCTTTCTGGGCCCACAGGCACAGCTGTGTGTCATGAGACATTTACTATTCCAGAAGATGTGGCTAGTGCTTCTTTGACGGAGATTTATTCTCATGTTACGGAATTCTGTGACAGAATGATAGAAGAGGATGCTAAAGATCACAAAGTACAATGGATATGGCTTCTTGTGTAACATTTAATAGCCTTAATTTTTCTGCATCTTCGTGAAGCTTCACAAACTTGCGTAATTTGACTTCTCTTTCTTTTTCAAAATAATTGGATAATTATTAATAGAGTCATGATTTGGCTTTCCACTTTGCACTAGGCTCTTTTATAAAGTGATTTACTCTCTGAAACTATTGAAGTATACAATAATAGGGGAAATCTGTTTGTCCAGAGGCAGCCTTTGTTAAATAATAAAGAAGCTCAATCTGACTGTTAACCCAATCTCACTATTTTATATGAAGGGTTTCGGATACATCATTACAGCATTCAAATGTCTAAACAAAATTTTACAAATTGATAACCTGAAGGTTACTTTTTCTGATTACAACTTAACTGAAAACTCAGGTCAGTTATTACTTGCAGGAGGTGAAATAATTTTTCAGTATAAGTGTAACTATAACTGTATCTGTTAATGAGATGCAGCTGAGAAAGAGGAAATTCTAAGTAGCAGGAAAGTCTCTCCAACAGACATAGGTTTAGAACATTTCAGTAGTCTCCCAGAATAAAATGGCTGAATCCCTTTGCATCTCTGTTGTGATCAAAAATACTTTAAAGGGAATTATTCTGTAGTAGAGGATGGTGAATTTGATGATTTGGTCTTGTTCAACATCTTTATTGGTGACATGGACAGTGGGATTGAGTGTGCCCTCAGCAAGTTTGCCAATGACACCAAGCTGGGTGATTCGGTCGATACGCTG
>JAOEHX010031206.1:0-29891 GCA_025448015.1 Bolborhynchus lineola
AAAAAAAAAAAAAACCAAAAAAAACCAAAAAACTAAAAAACATGAAAGCAGGTGAGGATTATTGGTTTAAAGGTGTGGTGGTAAGAAGATCAAAAAGAATTATAATTCAATGTGATTCTGCCAGATTATAAAAGGACATACTTTAAACTTAGCACTCCACCATTCCTTCATGTGATTGCATGAAAATTGTTTACAGCATTAACTGGTTTCTCTGGGTGTTTTTTTAGCATTCAATAGCTTTTCAGTAACATTGAATAACATAAAAGCAGGTTATGAGGTTTTACAGATAAAATAAATCTCTGAAATAATTTAAACTTCATTTGCTTTTGAGACTTGTGGTTAATGAAAATTCTGTCATTAATCCTGTTAATTTAAACAACTCTTATTGATTCAATTTGACCTAATGTTTAATAGTAATTGTAATGCTACAGTACTAACTCCACACTGGACTAGAGTCTTCCCTCCTTAAAATGAATACACCCTCCTTGAGCATTGATTAAAATATGTTAAATGATACCTATTTATAGGCTTTGTCTTTCTTTTCCTTTTAAAAAAGATTTTTATTGTTACTATTTCTTCCTTCTTCTCTTAATTTAGATAATATGCATGCTGCCTGCCCAAGTCCCAACTATCTGTTTACAGAGATACTGCAGAAGACAAGACATTTCAAAGGTTTCACCCTTAAAATGTCTAAAAGCTAAGTTTCTGCCACTAAGAAATGTTGATCAGTAATGCTTTCTGGAAACCAGATCCCTAGAAGTAGTTGAGAGGGTATTTACAAAATGCAAGTCAGTTTGAAAACCATTGGGCAACTTTTGCAATATACGACTCTGTACAGTTCCTACCCATTTATGCTGAATAAAATTGGCTATTATTATCTCACAATTATTGTCATTTTGGTTTGGGGTTATGAACTGTGGGGTTTTACTGCATTCTCTGATGGTAAGTAATCTGCACAAATATGCAGGTTATGTGAGTTACTTTTAAAGGATTGCCACAAAATGTTCCAAAAACATAAGCTACTGTGCTCACCCATGTCTGAATGGTTTTTTGAGTATTATTTCTATAAACCATAAAACCTTCAGTGTCTGGTCTGAAAAGCAGAGAGGCTGGATTTCAGACTGGGAAATAAGAGAAAATTAGAAGGTTAAAACAGTCAGAACAGAGTGAATTAACTGTTTTAATAGTGGATTCAGTGCCATTTGCAAGGGCTTCTTTTTGTCTTCTTGTGTCTTATGTTTCTAGCCCTATAGACAGCTTTCTGGTTTATCTGTAGCAATAAAAAAATGAGTCTCTTTTTCCTTGAAGGATATTTTTTAAAACTTATATGAATAAATTTCAAGTAAGACACAGCTTTCTTGAAAGACATTGCAATTTTGGTATTCGTCTTTGAGTTTTAAGAGAGCTTAGGAAGAGCCATTACCACCTTAGGCAGATATTGCTGCCTGTTTCTGTGATAATGAGGTACCCTGTGTTTTCCTCACTCACAGTGCAGATCTTGCTGAGAAGCGTCTTATTTGTATTCATTTCAATTGCATCTTCCAAAGTTCATAGAATAAATAACATTAACAAACCTTAATTTCTTTTATCATTTGTGCACACAGAAACTGCACAATAGAAAATAAGGTGGTGGGTTTTTTTCCTGACAGAATGTAGAATGAGCTACTGAACCAGTGACAGGCTACAGGACTTCAATCAGTGGTCTTGATCTACTAGCTAGCCTGGGTAAGATGAAATGTGCAAGTGCTAGGTGAAGGGAACAGAAAAGCTTGTGTGCTTTGAATTTACAAGGAAAGACAAAATACTTTAGTGGTCTTTAAAAGTGGCATTTCTTAGAACTCCTTAAACGTTTTTGGCAGCATACATCATGACAGAGTCATCACTGACTTCAGTCCTTTTATCTCCAGTTGTTCTTTAGAGTTTCAATTATTGTTGCAAAAAGAAGAAATTCACTCTCATAGCCCTTCTTTGAACTGAGAGACATCATGACAATAGAGACTGCCCAGATGTTTCTACAGTAGCAAGGATAAATATGATAACTAAGCACAATTAGGGTGTATTAGAGTTGTGGGCTGGATTTCCAGAACATAGAAGGACCATAAGAAAAATACAAAAGCAAAACCGGGGAATTGGAAAAAGAAAGGATCAGCTCTGTCATTACTGAAAAAACCGACACAATTTCCATTTTGATTCATACACATAGTAACACAATCTACAGTAAAACATATGCTTGGAAAAACAATAGCCCTAACACAGAAATCCAGGTGCAGATTCATAGAGGGCAAACAATACGAAAGGACAGAGAAGCTCTGTTAAAGTTTTTAGATAGACAAAAAAGTTGTATTTATTTTAAACTGTTCTGCTGCATGTGAAATCAGGCTCAAGGAACTTATTTTAAAAGGCAATGAATTTCCCCTGCAGTGAGCTAACCACTTACAGGTCCAATTGGTTTATGTTCAGACCATCAGATACTGTAATGGTGCCTAATTCAGAGTTGTGGTTGGTCATCTGAAATCAATGTCACATGTTAAAAGATTTCTCTGTATCAAATGATGTTCTAGGTAATTAGAACATTGACGGATCTAACAAAAAGGTTAGGGAATTAAATTGTCAATCTAGTCACTCAAGATGAGAGTCATCTCATAAAAATTGGAGATCTAGAATTTAAGTAGTTACACTGAATTAATCATTCAGGCATTGAGTGTAGCATGTGGAAGACAAAGCCAGTTCAAAAGTGATTCACCTCCACATATCTCAGCTACATATCTGTGGATCTATTTTCTACATCCAAAATTAAGAGCAGGCAGGTTTTTCCTACAGTTGTACTTTGTTGCTTCTTACATTCTGGAAATTTTCAAGCTCTGGAGACAAAGAAGCACACTGATACATTAGCAGAAATATTTTTAATTTTGCTATTATATACTCTTTGCCATTCACCTTCCCCTCTCAGAAATCAGACTCACAATTCATACATGAAAAGGCATGGTATTGCAGTTGGACTAGTGTTTTAACAGCAAGACAATAAAGGGTCAAAATGGTTTAATGACTGACTGACTTCCTTCTATGATGTCAAAATCAAAAGGTTGTATGCTTTGTTTTCACAGTTACTTCAAGGTTATCATTTCAAGATAGTTGCTTTTTCTGATAATGTGAAGTGAGTGGAGCATAAAGCCTTAAAACAATCAATACTTGCAATAAGTTGTATATTTCATAATTCCTCGGCAATGGGACAATGTTCTCTTCTCTGAATCTGCATTTGGTCAGTGTTTTTCTACCCCTAACACCATGCTGATTTAGACAGCCAGCTCTTAGGTCTTTGTGATAAAGCCAGTTGAGCTCTACAGATTCCTTTTAATCATCAATAGTGCATTTCAAATATCACTGTACATTTTTTCTGATCTTTTGCAAAAATATGCTACCTCTACTGCTAACAGATAAAGCGCCAACGTGACCCTCACTGCACCTCTTATCAGGGGACATAACTGTGGTGCTCAGGAAACTTTTCTCTTTAGAGACAAGTGAAGTGTCTGAAGAAAGACTACTTCAGCCACTTTGGGTATGAAAATACTTTAGGGCTTTGAATAAACAGGTTTAAACCAGAGCAGGCCAGACTCTGCTTAACAGAAACATTTCTCATGGCTCCATCCCAAAGCCAACAGGAGTCCTTATCAAAAATAAAAGTAGGCTAGGAGATCTACTTTTTTTATATATGTTTGGATAAATCAGATCTTCTACCTCCAAGAAAGAATGATTTTCTCCTACAAAGACTTTTCTCCTACAAAAGAATGTTTTTATTTTTTTTAGCTTTCCCTTCAATACATGTTTGTATAAAATTAAACTAATCTAAAACCATCTTTGAAGTAAATATATCAAATAAACACTAACTTATTCCCGAAAACACGAAAAAGTGGGGTGACTTCATCCCAAAAAAATAAACTAAGAAGACAGATTTTCTACAGTAATGATATTGGAATAAAGAATCAAATTAAATGCTGTCTTGACATCTTCAAATTAGCCTTTTTTGGAGGATGTCCTTCATGAAGGACATGTTAATGCTCAGTATGGTTAAAATTGAGGGAATATTATTACAATACTGGAGGTTAGACTACACTAGGCAATGGTGTCAAGGTTTTTTTTACCTGAGTATGGGGGAGGGGATCACAATTCCTGTTAAATCAGTTTTGTTGACTGCATCTACAAATGATATGAGTTCTCTGTCCAGGACTGAGTGACTAAGCATAAACCAGATTACCTGTTTGTAAGGCATATAGCTATGTTACCATGCTAAAATGCTATGCCCCATCTCTCAGCATTCAGTTACTTAATCTCAGAATTTCTGTGCCAATATATACATATAAGCACATCACTACATTCTAACAAGACTACCTACCTCCTGGACAAGTCTGCCTTCGAGTTGCAAAGGCTGGAGTGCAAGCAGACGAAGAGAGATGCCCCTTTTCTTTTTTTACTGCAGGAGTGAAATGGATCAAAGTTGCAAGCCAATTTCTTCTTAGACTATCTGCAGTACCACAGCTAGAGCTTGCAGAGCTTCAGAGGAAGCCCTTTGAGCAAAGTTAGTCCCTCTGTTTTTCTGTGGAGATTATTTCAGCATAAACACATGATGAATTCTTGACATCATGATTGGAAATTATGATGTCATATAGCTCTTAGCATCTCCCAGTAGGGTAGGAATAAGTCCCATTGACCTAATGACAGTTGTAACCTGCATCTTTGCATTGCTTTGCTATGATTCCTGAATGTACCAGGTCTTTAGCAGCATGAGCAAAGGGGCCAGAGAGGAAGGAAGAATATTCTTTACATTTCAGTGCAGTTTGTCAGTGTGAAAATCAAATTACTCTCTCTGGTTAAGAATGAGATTACCTAACCAGTACACTTTCTAATTATTCTCTTTATCCTTGAATAGAATATATGAGTAGTCATTTTCTGCATATTGTAAAACATTGCTAGAGGCAGGGAGGAAAAAGGAAGGTAATCTGATGTATTTTGAGGTGCATTTACATAGCTATTGAAGAACTAAATGACTGTGGTATAGAAAAACCTATTGTACTCAATGTCTACTGATTTGATAATAGCCCTGAAGAAATACATCAATCTCCGTATATTTGCCAGGGCTTTTTTTGTTTAAGTTGTAGGTTTTTTTCTGAGACTAGACCTAAATATAAATAAGAAAAGTAAAATAAACTAAAACTCTTCTTAAAAAAAAATAAAAAATATACTATTGTAAAACTTGAACTATGGAGCAAAAAACTACATAGCAATCATCTTGCTAAGACATGCAAGTTCATAGTCACTTGTTAAAAAATAATAATGAGATTTGGTTCTAAATTCTTTGAAGTTACAAAATTTTAACCAAATTGGTTTGAATGTATTTGATTCCCCAGAGTAGTCAAGCTGTTGAGGGAGAAATTTGTTTCAGATTTAACAAAAAAAAAAAAAACAACAGAGAAATATCTAGAATTACTTCCCAGTTAAAGCAAATTTACTAGGTAGATGATATATAGGGATTTTTTTGCACCAAAGAGTAAGAAAAAATGTGAGTCTGAAAAGCAGCAAACTATAATATTTTCTTCAAAAGAGGTGAAAACATACTACTGCAGTCATTGACTATTTTCTGTGGGATCTGGATTTTACTCAGTATTTCAAATTCTGTCAATAAGCACCTACTTCTGAATTTTTTCTTATCTGAAAGCTGTCAAAATTTATCTTTTCTAGAAACAATTTTTGGTTATGTAATAATAAGCTAGTGTGACCACAGTTTCTTCCCAATGAATATTATTTTGTGCAAATTGGCATGTAAATTCTTTTTTCTTTACTCATCAAGTCTGATGCTAAAATAGGATTGAGAGAATATTTTCAATTTCAGTCAGCTATATCCAGGTTATTTCCAAAACCAGACATGACAATAACATTCAGCTTCCTTTCTGCAATGTGATTTTTTTTAATCTTGAGTTACTAATTAAAGACCAAAATCTCTTGAAAAAGAGATTTGAGGATTAATTTTTAAATCATTTTTTAATCTGCTTATTCAGTTTTCATTACTGTGTAGTGGAAATTTATAAAGAAAAATGCAGTACTTAACCTTTAATAATTTTCCTGGTTTCAATATATTTAATCCCAAAGAGACCAAAAGCAGTATGCATCTGAAATATATTCTGTGGAAAAGGATATAAATCACATTACATATATTTTATTTTACACATCTATTAAACAAATGTAAAAACATTCTTCATAACTTCACTTGCTTAATGTAGTATATGCTCAATGATTTTGTAAATATGAGAAATTAGTTGCCAGCATGACACTGGGCTGAGAGTATTGTATCACTGGTGTCTGTAATACACCACAAAGTAGAAGTAAAAAAGCCCATCTTACAGCAAATGATATCTTCAAATTTTTAAAACAGCATCTGCATAATTTCATTGGTAGGAACTGAATTATGCCCAGTTGAATCAGCCAAGGACTTTATCACATGTAGATGAGCAGGGGTGAATGGAAATTGATCTTCAGGCTTTTTCTTAATTGACTCATGGAAGGCAACAGGATCTTTCTTGTCTTTAGAAGGATCAAGTTTTATATTAAGGATGGATTGACACAAAAGACAAGATTTTATAAAATGTGTTTGCTTTTATGTTGTGCAGTTATTTTAACTGTGGTTACAACTGCTGGCTGCACAGGAGAATATTTTATATCAAATCTACCAAAATTATTATGGAGCCCATAATATTAACTTGCTTGCTGCTTTTTCTATAGTTTATGCATCATAATTGTCTGACTTGGGCTTTAAAATTAGAATTTAACTTCATGTTGGGTGTGATTTTTGTTCATAAAACACAGATAAGAGAGCAAGGAAATATTCATTTAAGCACAGGTTAATTGGTTTCAGCTAAATAAAGAGATTTTGGGTACTTTTTTGCCTCTGTTTTTAGGGATTTTTGTTGTCTTGTTGTAGAAGAATAAATTGAGAGAAAGAAATACATCATTTCCCTCTGATCCTCCTTGTAAAAATAAACTATCATTGAGTCAAAGATGCCTTTGAATTAGGATATTCCAACCAAGTATGATGAACCAAACCCATGTCTCACATGTAAAATAATGTTAATAATTTCAATAGCATTGCTACTAATTTTTAAGACTTTTATGCAAACAACAATTCTATGCAGAACTTTTCCTTGTCTGTATAGGTTTTTTGAATTTTGTTTTCCTTTACCAGGTTAAAGGAATTCTCTTAAAGGATCATTTTAGGTACTACACAAAATCTTCTGCCACTAGTGCCTAAAAGAGAAAGCAAAGAACTTAGCAAAACCAGTGTGAACTCAAAACATTTGCATATTACTTTTTCTGCAATGTTCAGCATGTTTGCAGATAACTACATTTATTACAGTATGAGTAAAGGTATTGCCAGAACCTTCTACTGGGTTTAACTCAGTCCACCAGTGGGACTCAGAAAACCTCGAAGGGAGGCAGAGAGTCAATTTATGGAAACCTGACAGCAAGAAATGCTCAAAGTCTATGCCACAGAGCCAGCCACAGGGCTGGCAAAGGACCCATTTCCAGTCTCCTGTCTGGAGAAAGTCTGAAGCTTATAGCTTGGAACTGACTGCTCATCAGGTAAGTCATGTGGCCACCAATTAGCCTGGTGAGATTTCTATAGGACACTGATGTTAGCAGTTTTGCTTTTGTTTTTTTTTTTTTTTTTTTTTTTTTTGTTTTGTTTTTCACTTTTTTTTTTTTTTTTTTTGTGGCAAATGGAAATAGGAATTCGTAGGTGTTAAGTGAATGGCTGAAAAAAGCCATTTTCTGCAAGCCTTGACCTTAAACTTGTATGGTACATCTCAGTCCAGAAGGGACTTTTCACCATACATAGTATTTAAAGAGTTTCATTGATTTCCCAAGTTTCCCTCCCTCCCACCAATAATTCTGATGCAACTGCTTCTGGTTAGGAAGTTGGCCATTTCAAAGGATATTGCCTTGTTCACAGATCTCTTTCAGAATAGGAAGAACTTTCTTTCCTTAACCTTAGATTGTCCTTGCTTTTATGATGTACAGTGTTAAATTGAAAGTGTCTAGGATATATGAGCAAGGGTGACTTTCTTTTTGGAGGGGAAGCATTTTTCAGAAACTGTCAAAAGCTAAGATTCATTAAAGTCACAAAAAGTATTTTCCACGTAGTTCTTTCCTTACACATTTTCTTTATCTTTGAGCTGAAAGGAACAGCAATATTACTCTAATCCCAAAGTTTTGCAGTTCATTGATAGCACAGATATCATTCAAATTACATACAAGAGATGTGCAATTATTTTGCTTGGCAAAACAGGCTCTAGGTATATTTTCCACTGAGTCTATGCACATAATTGTATTTAACCATTTCATTGGTAAATCCCACTTCAAACACTCCATTTTGAACTGCATAACTTTTTTAAAATAAAAATGTTCCAAAAAATTTAAGCACTGCAGGGGAACTACTCTTTCTCTGAGTCAGTGCTCTGAACAAAGAGGTAGAGGCCTAATCAAATGTTCTGCGTTGTGGACATGAAGATACCTCACTCCACTGTGTCCAAGCAATTCTTCTTGTAGAAAATAGTTTAATATTTAGAGACAGAATATGAAGGAGAATCGGAGAACAATCCTTTATTTCACTGGCTGAGTGATAAGTTACAGATTAGGCTTCTTTGTTTTAGTTTTCATCACAGTGAATATTTATTTAATCCTGCAAAATGACAAGAGGCAGTTTGATACCTCAAGACTAGAGCTACAGTGTTATAACTGAGTTTTAAGGGATCTGGGCTAGCACTCCTAGGCCATAGGAGCACATAGTTTTTCTCGAGGTTTGTGCAGGGTACTCTTAACCCATTCCACAGCCTAGATAGGTAAGTCTGTTGACCAAAGGTCCTAATAATAGATTTATAAAATTCCATCCTAAAATCAAGTAGATCATTAGCCACTCCTCCTGGAATGCAGTGCCTGTGCCCCTAATGGTTAGGAACCATTTTATAAGTTCCATTTCTAATTTATTTGTACTTGTTTATAGGCTTTTGCTCATGCACCAATGTTAACTTCTAACTAAATAGCTAATTTTCATCCTTAAAGTTTTTTGCCTTTTCCTCCACAGTGCATTCATATTCTTTTCTTACCTTTATTTTTTTCTGTTCTGGATATTCTCTACCACAAAGTCTGATTGCCTCAGTTTGAAACACAGGTGCTTTGTTCCTTTGATTACTTGAGCAGACAAATTCTGTGCTGGTTGCAGCTGGAAAGAACTGGTTTTTGAAGAAAGGTAATTGGACCAATGTTTTTTGCCAATTCCATCTTATGTTATGACCTTAACACATTCTTGTCTTTTTGAAAAATGGCTGTTAGTTGCTATTTATGTACCTCCCTTGGTGCATCCCATGCATGTGTGCATATCTCATTTTTATACACTTTGCCTCCTTCTTTGGTCTAGCTAGGAAGAAGTCTGCTTTTGCTTTGCATAGCAGACTCCTGCTTTCTCCTTCTTACCAAGTAGCTGGAGAACACGCTATCCAAGAAGAAAATGTTCAACTCAATAGGAACTGCAGGGTAGAATTTCTCTTGTTCTCTTTTCTTTTTTTGGGTTGTTTTGGGTTTTGTTTTTTTACAGAATTACCCATCTGGCCTGGTTTAGATGTATTTTCTAAAATAAGACCAATCTTACCTAATTTGCCTTTAACTATCTTGACAAAATCTCTACCGTCTTTAAAGGAAGTCAAGAATGAATACATGTCTAGATGCAGTCATATCCTGTTTTCTGAGTCTGGTTCCCCTAAACCTGTCTGCCTCTCTTTGGCTTAACTAGCTTGGGTTTTTATCATTGAAACATTTTGTTAATCTAAAAGGAAAAAGTTAAAAACTGAGCCTATTAAAATACAGTTGCCACTTTGTCTTTCTCCAGGGTCTATTTGTGTCTCCCAAAGTTTCTTTTGTGTGATCTCAGGAAGAGTGGTTTAAAGAAAAATCTTATTTTCAGCTGAACCTAATGAACACCCAGTCCTTTAAAGCTATCTGTCCTTTTGTCTCATTTTATTCTTTGAGAGAAAAGTAGAACACACACAAAAAGGAAAATTTTTGGTGAAGTTTCCCGCTTGCAAACATAAAGATGTGAACCATTTTATAAGGTTTTTAAAACAGAAATATTTGGGCCCATGTTTCTTCTGAAAACAATTCAATTTGCCATTTTCACCATTTAAATGGATTTGGAGTAGAATGAGATTCAGCAGCTTTGTTCTCTCTGCATTGTACCCAAGGAGTTTATCTGTATTCAGAGTCAACTACCTGCATTTCATGGTAGTCAGCAAAGGTATTTATATGTGGAGCACCTACATGGCTTCACATTCAGGTTCTTTGCAGACCCCTTGTTCACAGTTTGGTGGCTCCTAATATTTCTTTGTATGATGGAAAAAGGTAGATAGTATATTAAAATAACAGTTAGATACTACGATTTGGAACTCATTCTCTATAATGCTAATCTGAGACTTTCAACTAAAAATCCCCCAAACTCTTTAAAGAATTGGCATACAAAAATTCTTGAAGTTGATTTCTTAAAGAATATTTCACAAAAGAAATGTAGATAAATGGATGGTATTTTGGGTAATTAAAATGAGAGTTTTCTACTAATTATCCCTTAGCTCTTGAAGCTTGAACTAGGGTGTGGGGTGTACTGTAAAAAAGTGTGGCAACGTAAAACACAACATATCTCCTTTAGTCAGAGTCATAAATCCTAGACCATTGCTAATATTACTTCACTGTTATTCAGGAACATATTAAAAAACCTCTTGCAAGTTCTGGGAAAGCAATTTCCATAGTAAAATATCGGTCTTACTTTATTTGAGTATGGGAAATAAGGAGATGTGTCTCTCATGAATGATATGAAGCTACTCTTTACAGAGGTTTCTAAGTCTCAATTTTTGCTATACCCTAAGGCTTCTTGTTGCAGGTCTTAGAATCACAGAATCATAGAATAGTTAGGATTGGAAAGTACCTTAAAATCATCTAGGTCCAACCCCCCTGCCATGGGCAGGGACACCTCCCACTAAATCATATCACCCAAGGCTATGTCCATCCCGGCCTTGAACACCACCAGCAATGGAACATTCACAGCTTCCCTGGACAACCCATTCCAGTGACTCACCACCTTTATATCAAAGAATTTCTTCCTCATATCCAATCTAAACCTCCCCTGTTTAAGTTTAAACCTGTTACTCTTTGTCCTCTCACTACAGTCCCTAATAAAGAGTCCCTCCCCAGCAACCCTGTAGGTCCCCTTCAGATATTGGAAGGCTGCTATGAGATCTCCACACAGCCTTCTCTTCTCCAACCTGAACAGCCTCAACTTTCTCAGCCTATCTTCATATGGAAGGTGCGCCAGTAGGTGTGATTTTTGCCTCTGTTTTTCAGACATTCCTAAAACCACCTTAATCCAGTTTAAATGGCCAGATAGACAGTTAAATTTTACTATAGTCCCAGATCATCTTATGCAGTGTAGGCTACAATGAATTACTCTTTGTCTAAGGAATGAACTTCTCAACAGAAGCTTCCAGGACTATTTTAACCAAGCCAGCCTGGGAGCATGGGGGTCATCTCATCTAACATAGACATTTAGCAACCAGCTCTCAGGCTTAAATCAGTGTGTTGTCCATCAGTGTCGTTCAAAAATATCCTCAGTGGCATTTAATGTCATGCTAATTCTAATAAGAAAGTCCCTGTTCTGAACCAGAAAACAGGCAAACAAACATGAAAACCCAGATCCTCAATGGTATTTAGACCTCTAAGCCGCCTAGCAAATCCCTCTACACTTGGGCAATGTAAAATTGAATAGAAAATCTGTGGAAGAGCTTTTTCTTCCATTCTGTGACCACTGAGGCACTCTTCCTGTTTAGGCCCTTCTAAATGAAAGAAGCAAAGCAACAGACTCAGCAGGACTCTTCTCAGAATAATATTCCAAATTATCTCATTTGAGTCTTGAGGCTTTGCAAGCTTGTGTAACAGGTGGTAGTCTTGCTCCAAAGCTGAATATCTGAGGCACACAGCCAAGAGACTTAAAACACTAATCACGCACTACCAGCTGTAGGCAATCGTATGGGTTTCCTTAGCTCCCTAAAAAAGATAACCAGTGTGGTGGTGTGTGTGCCTATTTCTGTCTGCAGATATATATGAAAGTGGGTTAATAACACTCAATACTTCTTTCCATAAGCATTTGTTTTTCTGTCCAGTGAAGTTTTCATGTAAGCCTACAGATAAAATATTAGAGCTTTTAAAAATATCACTCTACAGAATATATGAGCATCAATTTTCATTTTTTTCATCTGTGTAAGACACCTTTTGTGATGAGAATTTACCCTTTTTTTCTTATTATTACCTTTTCCATTCAGAAAGAAAACAACAGATAGAACCCTTTGAATGGGTTACTTCTTCACATTCATTAAAGTGGCAATGTCTGGACCTGGCATTCATACATGAGAAACCCACATTGGTTTTACCTTTAAAACAGTGGACTGAAATGACAGTTTGTGTTTGGATGTGCTACCCCCAACCTTTTTCTTTTTCAGAGAAAGGAAGGGGAAAAGAAATGACGGAAGACAGAAAACAGGCTAGAGAAAAGAGCAGGAGGCAGATCAGTGGTAAGTAAGAGAAAATAGCTCTTAAAAAAAATGACCAATTCTGAGTCAAGAGAATGGGCTAATGATCTTACTTGTCAGTATCACTGTTAACAGGAATTTTATTTTTACTTTTATTTTCAATAAGGTATTTTTTTGTATGGGAATGCCCTACAAGACCCTCAGCAGTAAGTCTGCCCAGAAGTATTCTAATTAACTGTAGCAAATGGTCTACTATGCTGTCAAGTTAATGCCTTCTATCTGGTTGTTCACTGGCCATCATGCATTATTGTTCAGCAAATGACAGCAGTCAGGTTATTAAAGGTGTAGATATTAAATTAACAACAGTGGTAAACATCCTAGCTGTACTTCACATCTCAGCAGAACCAATGAAGTGAATGACACTGAATCCATGCTGATATGCTGCAATGACAGATGGGCATCATTTAACACAATACATCAGTGGGCAACCCACGTACCACAGCTGTCCTCCACTAAATGAATTAGATCAGGGTAATTAATCTAAGGCAGAAAGTATGACTAAAGTGGGTCCTAAGAGGAATTAGAAACTAATAAAGTATTCTGTTAAAAAAGGGAAGGAAAAAAAAATAAAAAGGCTCAGTGCAGCCTAAGTGTGGAAATGGTTGTTAAGTATTTTAATTGCACACACAAAGGCAATGTCCATATTTCTTTGTGTGAAGGAGTATACAATAAACACCTTTTATTTTTCAAGGATTTTATCATAATTTCTTTTCTGGCCACATGCAACAAGGGAGAGAACAACAAGGGATCATGACCAAGATTATATATTTGCCCCAATCGGAAAATTCTATGACCTTTATTACTTGCATATACTGCTGCTAGAATTGTTCCTTGTTACACATGCTCCACTGATATTGATTGAGCTATTGAATTTCTATGGCATTTTGTCTTATTTCTTGTTTTCGACAGGGAGGTAGCTAAAAAAATAAAAAAGCAACAAGCCAACCTGCACAGTTCCCTTTCCTTCACACAAATTTTGTAGTGTTTCTCCATCATTGTTGTTCTCTTCCACTTTTCCAACCTTTACTGGGTCAAAAAAATTACTACAGAGAAGGACTCAAAAAAGTCTGTCTTGCTGCCATACTGCTTGGTTACAAAAATATTTCAACATATGGATGTTCCATGTAAATATGAGTTGATTTTTGATTAAAAACAAATCAATGTTGTGATGTGCATTTGAGATCATAAGCAGTTTAAATGTCAGAGGTTTAAAGCTAGGGTATATCAGTTCATCCCAAAATGCAGTCAATTTAAAGAGCAGTTGTAGAAGGAGAAGAGCAACAAAGAACTACAGCCCTGAAAATTTCTTTGTCAGTCTTGCAGGTTCTGTATTAATTCCGTTCCACTTCATTTAGTGTATGACATCTGCAATGGAAAATTTCCCTAAAGAATGTCTCTGACAATGGTAAGCATTGATCAAGCATCATGTACTCACTTGATTCTGTCAGCTCACTCTCAGCTTCTTTATTCTTTTCCCTTTGCCTAAGAGAGCCATCACCCTGTGAAACACTTCATTCATTGTAGGTAGAGACAGATTTGCTGCTACTTTTAACCTGTAGGGGAAAAGGGAAATGGGAAAGGAGAATTATTTTGGGAATAGGTATTATAGCAGGGACTATGTTAGACTGGTGTAATGAAAACATATGCTGCTACTAGGCTAGTGTGAACCTACAGACAATTCCTGAAATGTCTTGATTTTTATGAGAGCGAGGTTTAAAAACAAGTCACATGTGGGAACTCTTTGTTGTATTTGAAAGCGCATCTGAATGACTAAAACTCATTTGGTGTTGTTTTGGTAAACTCTCCACTGTGAAACAAACCTTACTCTCTGTGAGCATTGCAAGCATCTTTTTCTGAGCCTTTCCATGCTGGTAAACCAGAGCAGTCATGAAGAGATTACAAGGCATATTCTTGGATATTCTAGCATAACATACTCCCTCTATAGGTTGGGTTTGCATGTGTAAATACCATATGAGTAACAGAATGACAGACCCTCAGTTGTTTTTAATTAATATACATCTGCTTTTGTGCTATTTTTGCTTCTGTGATGTCGTGGAAAGAAAATGTCCCTCCAACATACCAGCACTATCTCTCACTAATCCATTTGTGCTTTCATTATTGCATCCTTCTCTTTGTGTTCCTTGAACCACATTTCACTGCCATGCTCAAAACCTATATGCTCAGATCATCATTTTCCTTGTAGCCTTGTGTATGTATGTCATGGATTTCCTCCACCTTTAGGTTCAAGATGCAGCATAACTCTTGTCTGCCCACTTCTATACGGATGGAATTTTCCTTTGAGCAGATAATCATGGCATGCCTTACCTGACTAAAGGGATACTCCTATTTTCTTGTCTTCAGGTTTTATTTCTTCTCTGATTCCCACCAGAAAATTAGCCAAATAGCATTGGCTGAATCAAACAGCATGTGGCATTTTATGAACTTATTCCTGCACAATATATAAACGTTTTTAACCTACCCACAGATGGTTTCTATGAGAGTATATTATCAGTTTTATCTTTGTAGACATTTCATCACTAATGTCTTGTTTTTAATAATTTCACTCATATAAAAACTCTAAATATCACAGCTTTTTGAGATCAGGGGTCAAAAACACCTAGGGTTTTAGATACAGTCATTGCTATGATTATGAGCATACCTATAAATAAAGCATGGACTGCAATATAAATTAAATGTATAGAATATGCTGCCTGTGAACATTCAAGAAAATAAAATGCCCTCAGTTTTTCCCTAGTACATTTCTTCTGACTTGCACAAATGTTTATGCCTGTGGGAGGAATATCCTTTCCGTGAAATCATATCAGCAATTGGCCGAGAAAGTTGCATGTGTTTTTTTTTTTTTTTTTTTTGTTATATAAGACACCTGGAATTAAATGGAGACAATAAATTAACTCTCGGTAAATGACCGGAAAACTTTGGATAGCCACAATTTCAGTTCCTTCTGACTTGATCCCAATTGAATTGCACTGAGGTGAAATGCTACACATGTCTCATTGTTATTCTCTGACTTGGCCTCCATAAAATGATCCACTTTTTGCAAACTTTTGAAAATTAGCATCTGTAACCAAGTATAATCACCTACATTGCAGAAAAATCATGCATAAACTAAGTTAGAAATAAATGACAATTTATCAAGGTGTCAGTGTCGTGGTGATGGATGAACCACAAAGATGTAATAGTTCAGTCTGCATACTCGTTGAAATACTGCATCTTCATCAGCAATATATTCCTATAGATTCTTTTGAAAATTAGCTGAAAATCACAGAAGAAACAATTGCCACTTTACACATTCCATGGCCCTTTAGTGCCTAAGTTTTCCGATGCATCTTGTCTAAGTTATTTGAAATGTCTGGTGGTGAAGTTTTTATTTGCTATGCTGACTGCACTGAAATTTGGAAGATGATAGAAGTTTTACGAATTTTATTAGCTGTTCATGCAGTATTCAGCATAAAGGTCTCATCATCATTGAAGCCTTTAGTTACTTTTACAACTTAAAAATGAATAATGAATATAAAAGTGATATTTTATTAATATGAAAGTGAATATTTCTCTTAATATCTTAATATGGCTTATTTTACAACATAACATTGCAGTGCTCAGACCATAAGTTCTAAAGGAGACATGGACATGACATCTCAGGACAGAAGAAGATTGTCTAGAGGTGAAATAATATAATGTTGCACTTTTTCCCTTGTCTTTTCAAAGAAAGAGCAACAATGGTTTCAGCACTGGTAAATGCTTCTATATAAATACTCTACGGATTGAATTCCTCTGTTTAACTACAAAACTGTTCACCTAAGACAAAAGTAATATTTTTCCTAAGATTCATCAGTCCCACAAGGGATTATCATGAAAGATAGAGAGTTCAAATCATTCTTCATTATCATTAAATTCTATACACAGTTTGCTGAATCAGCCCAGAAAAGTTTACTATGTTATGCGAGCAATGATCCACGGGGACTGGAAAAACTAATCAGAATATGATCACATGAGATTTCACAATCGGCAGATGGAAACATCTCAAAACTGCTGACTTCAAAGGAGTAAAAATTATTTCAAATGGCACTGCTAAACTCCCAGTGCAATCTACCTAACTTTTGAGATTGCACTTCAACATTTTTTCTTCACTGTCATCGTTACACTTACTTTTATATGGTATTTTCCATATGGAACTAGAGATAGTTTCTGGACCTGTGATTAAATGAGAAAAATATTTCTTAGCCTGATTCATAACAAATACCCTTGTATCATGTATCCAGCCTATGTCTGGAGTGAGAAATTTGTTGGCCAGCATTCTCAAAAAAATTCTGAAGCAAGAGGATACTCTGTTTATTAGATGAAATTATAAACATTAAACTTCCTTGAACATTAAGTTCAATTAACTTTGGAGAATGCTGAGAATTAGTTTTATAAGAGTAGGATACCACAGTACGATGGAAACTGATTTTTTTTGATCCATTTTCAGTATATGTTTTTTGATATACTATTTAAGGTTTCCAAAATAGTCCCTTATTATAGAAGTTATACATGCATAACTTCTGGAAATTCCTGCTATACAGAAACAGAGAATTAGACTTAACCAAACCATTGACACTATTTCAGAAGCTTCACTGCACTTGCTAAGTTTCCAGGGCTTTTTTTTTTTTTTTGTTGAATCTATTCATTTCTAAGCAAGTAGAAACGTAATAGCATCACATGTCAGGCTTGTGTTAAATTTTTAATAGGAACTAAACCACATTTTCACTGACTTCCAGCAACTACAAAGATTACAAAAAGATTGTTTGGCCTTAAGTCTCTTTTCAGAATATGCCAGGTTAAATGGTCATAACCCTCTTCTTTTCCTGACCCAGTCTGATGAGGCTAATTAATGTCAGCATTCGCTCCCAGCAGCCTTTGCAATCTTAACAGCTTTAAGTATGGTAATGGGCTGCAAGGCAAGTGCAGACAGGCATGACTTTTTGTGTCCTTTTTCTTTCCCTAGCACAAGCATAGAGCTAGACTCAATAAATCTTTGTGATATATTTTATCATCCTTGACCCAAGAACTGAGAGAGTGGAAGTTTTTCCAGAAGAGAATATTTAGTTCCTACTGGAGATGCACCTGTTTTCATTCTGGGAGGTCTGGTCCACACATTTTAGTTTTCATGGTGGGTAATCTAATTTTATTACACAGAGTATGAATAAAACTCACTTAATTTTCTGCTGCATTGCATCCTCCTTGTTTCTATGTCTTTTGAAACTAAAATGCTGCCTGCTATGCTGGTTCAGCTTTGGTGTACTGAAGTTGAGGAGAAGTGTGCTGGAAAACAAGTCATAAGGATAAAAAAAGTTCAGGAAAAATGAACAAACTAATCACAACCAAGTACTCTAGTTGCCAAAGGAAGAGGCCCTTTATTTATTTTACTCAGGAAGGAGATCAGTAACTCACTGTTTTTATGTATCAACAATTATCAGGTCTTATTATCTTATAATCTGAGACTCTAGATCTCAGGTAAATCTTCAATACCAAGTAAACAAATGAACATTTTTGTCTGTGAAATACAGAGGAACATCCACCAGGGCCCGACTTTTGTATTTTTGAGACAAAACCAAATATTAATCTGAAGCCAATCTGTATGTTACTGAGGGGCTTTCCATTGGCTTCTATGGGCTTTGACTCAGGCCCCTGATGAATGATGTCTCCCTGAAGGAACAATTTTCTCAGTCTTTTTCCTTTACTCTTGCCCATTTTATGCCCCTGTTTTATTTAGAATAATCTTCTAATTTTATTTTATCAGTGTGTTTTCTGGTCCACTGAAATTCAGCACTAGAATTAGAATGTGGAGTTGACAGAAATGTTTCATTGATTGCAGTGGAACTGACCCATGGATTTGTTTTACTAATTGCAACATTTTTAAAACTGGCTCTATATGTTTTATTAGAAACAATTCAGAAAGGAAAATCTACTAAGGTGAAACTCGTGTATAGATCTGTTGAAGGTCTTCACACCAAAAATGAGGAAATTTGTAGCAAAGAATTAAAACATCATAGCTTAGGTCAACAAGTGAAATATACTACTGAAACGGTCCTTAGCAGTATTCAGAAATATAAGAACATGATCCTCACTGTTATAAACTGACACCAAGAAACTGGACATAATATCTATTCTCAGGTTACTTACATTGCTGGATCCACATTGGGCTTCAATTTTCTCTAGTTAATCTTGCTATTATTTATATGACTCTAACTAAATTTTGGTAGTATGATGTTATTTTGCATCCAGTTTTGAACAGCATCCTAAGTGGCAAGATGAGTTAAAAAGCAGCTGAGTTCCTGAGGTTCAAAGCTGTTGCAGACTTTTTCAGAATTGATCCTGATCTATATTATTGGAAAAGAAGAATGTTCTCAGTGGTAGTTTCCATAAATGGAGATCCTTAGACAACACACTTAAGAAGGGCTTAAAGAAGGACTGTCAGATTGAGTTAATTCTAAATTTACAAAACAGGTATACAAAAATAAAGAAACAGAATTCCATATCCACAGAAATGTCTCACAATTCAGCACATTACACTTTAGGTACCTCTGTTTCAGACAGCAGCTTACATAGCTTTTAAATACATCAGTGAGTACTTAGGGCTTGCTGTTGTGGAATGGTTTGAAATAACAAGAATTTTATTCACTTAGTATTTCACAGAATGGAGGAGAAAGAGAACATCTGCCACAAGACAGGAGGATAAATAAAGAACGTTTGAAACAGAAAACAGAAGAACGTGCACTGAAACTAGCATATCATTTGTACTACCTGATGCAGTGAAAATGTCATTGAATTTACTGTAGGCTCTAATCAGAATTTCAGAATGCAAATATTATGCAATATTATACAAAAAATGTGAAAGTCTTTTATCTGACTTAAGTAACCTACAGCCTATCACTTGCAACAATAAAGAGGGAAAAAACCTCAATACCAAAATCCACCCCCAAACCCTCCAACATACCTCATCCCCAGCTGTTTTTAGGAATGAAGTGAGATATATTGCCTCAGCTAAGACAATGGATCATGTTATACATTACAAGTTATTTGGCTTACCTTAACTGTCAAATGTCCTTCCTCCAACCCTATGTAACCCTTTCTCATTTTTCTACAGGGATTTCCACTTTTAGTTTAAATGGATGAAATTCTGCCTTCATTTCTATCAGTGAGAATTTTGCAGCTAGTTATAAGTGAAAAAACAGGATTTCAGTTGGTGTCTGTATGCACCTCAATTCATGTCCTCTGATCCATGAGCAATTCCCTTATGAGATAATTAAATGCAGCCGATGAGAGTCTATTCTGTTCTATTCATTGGTTCTCAGGCTGAAACCATCAGAGTGTAAGACCACCTGGCAGTAAAATAGAAACAGCCAGCTATCGCCCCTGGGCACAGGTATTTTCATACATGGTGAAATGACTCTTACTGCTTTTCTGGAGTTTTGACAGTGCGTGTTCAAGCTGCAGTCTACAGAGCAGTCTGAGTCTCTAGGTGCAGAAGGAAGTTACTTACTGGATGGTAAGGCTGGCTACACCACAGCTTAGCTTTACTGCAGCGGTTCCTCACTGTGGGTTTGAAAGCTGGCTGGCGAACTGATGCTTAATATCCACCCACAAACTATCCCCAGAGTTCTCTGTCCTCTCAACTGTGTGCAGTATCTCATAGTCACTCAGACATTTGAAGACTTTGAGTGCCATAAAGAGAAAGTTGCCCAACCCTTTGTATCAAATGACAATACGAGGCTCTCTTTCAAATGCCTTGTACTTATTCTTCAGGGGAGAATTGTGTGCAGTAAAGCATTCAGCTATGCTAGGCATTTACACATTGTTTTCCAATATAGATGCTGCTACATTTTTTATGTTAGAGTTGGCAATGTTGAAGAAGCGTATGTTGACCTGGTCATTTCCTTGCAGACAACACAAGAGAAGTGTGTTTTTTTCAGAAAACAATTACACAAGGAAAGGGCAATGGCTTTTCTGACCCTTTCTGGTAGGGCACTTCATTCATATTGATAATAAGAAGAAAGCCATGCAGTATTTTTGTGCTGGCATTGAATCATTGGAGAAGATGTGGTGTGATGTGATAAGAGAATGGATTAAATTGATTCAAAAGAAAAATTATCAAAGCACATTTTCAAACAGAGCTCCAAACAGAGTGTATTCCTCTATTCTCTTTTATAATTAACATCTAGTTTTTATCAGTCTTCTTTCTGAAGTCTAAATAAATGCCCCTATTGTGTAGTTTCTGGCTTATATCTTGCAGAAGCTACAGGTTCTAGTTCATCATTAAAAACAAATCCTAGTTTTACGAGCCATATAAAGAATAAGGCTGCCCATGGCTATAATTGAGTTACTTTTTTTTATCTCACTACAGTCTGCTGGATGTCTCTCTACCTATAAAACAAGCAATTTTACAAAGACCCTGCAGTGAACAGAGCAAGACTTTTGGCTTTCTAGTTACTTAGTTCCATGTTTTCTCTGCTTTTTTTCCAGAGGCATCAAATGCAAATTAGGTTTCTAGTTTCTCTTATCTCTTTGTTCCTTCCAAAGCTGAGATTGATAGCTTTAAGGAGATCAAAGTCAACTTTCAAATGTATCCAAAATTGATAATCTCCAGACTATCATACACCTTGTACTCAGAACAAAAACCTAAAATCCATAATGACATGAACATGGTAAATATGAGTCTTCTGTTAGACTAAGTAAAAGTAGATTATACATGTTTTTTAGACTTCAAAGGCCTGTCCTTTCTGTCGGGTTTCTTTAAGGTCTCAAAGGCACTGTACATTCCCTTTTGTGTAAGCATAATAAAAGACACTGCAGCAAGAACCTGAGAGGATCTTTTCTTGCTAACATTGCAGTTTCAAAGATAAACAAACCAAACATTTGAAGAAAAGAAAAGCAGGACATTTCTAGTTTACTTAAAGTAAATATAGCAGTAGACTGTGCCTCAAAACTAGTTTGTGTTTCATACCTGACTGTATAAACAGTGCTTTGTTTTAAATATGCTGGCTGAACAGGTTACCAAAACAAAGAAACAAAAAAGAAGGTCCCTTATATTCTTATGACAAGAAAAATGAAGAGAAAAAAATGTACATTTCCAATGGAGTGCAAAATCTGAAGGTCTAATCCAAAGACAGCTCCCATTGATGCTAATGAACAAGGAGAATATTGCCTAATGTCGATATTTTTGACTCAACTACTTGATGTGAATGAGGCTACAGTTGGGGCTCACAGAAAGTTGCGTGACCAGGGATATGTCAGAACCATTGGTGCAGATCGCACATATCCAGACGCCATCATTGCAGAGTGGCTCTCCAGCAGCGGCAGGATAGTTGGCTGGAAGCCACGTTGCTTACTGGCTGGCAGCCAGTAGCTCTTCTCTGTGTCCCAGTGAGCAGATTGTAAGAACTAATCCCAGGTTTGGGGAGAGGTTTTAGTATGCACTCTATGGAGAAAAATGTCAGGAAAAACTACATCCTCCCTTCCAGGAGTGCCTGTGATTTTTCTTACTGATGCTTACTTTAGAGTGCTCAAAGGATGATGTTTGGAGAAGAAACAAACATTTTCATCTTCAAACTGTCCTTCTGTTATGTTCCGAAAAACAAGAACATTTGTGTGAGTGTGCATGTGAGAAGAGGAAAATAATCCTATTGTTCAGCATGGATATACACTTCTGTGATTTGTACATATAAGTATTTGCATGGGGTAGTGCATGGTAACCTATTTATAAGCTAAAAAGTACATTCTTTCAAACATGTCTTCCTGGTATAATACTGCATGAGAATTTGATCAGGTATATGCTTGCAAAATATATCTTTTGTTATTCTCTGTGGCGCTAGGATCACCTGTGTGTTTCCCTTGTGGAAAGTCTTGTGATGCAACAGATCCCAGACAGCACTTCTGCAAAATATCAGAAAGTCTACGCAGTGCTAAAGCTAGAGGAAATAGGAGTTTGGATTTTTTTACACTTCAAAAAAGACTTAAGTCAAATATATTGTGAAAACACTAGATTGCCAAAAGAATTCCCTTCACTGACTGGTAAAAAAGGATCAGAAAGGGGTGCCATCCTCATGCTGCCAATTGCTGTGTCCCAGATCCCACATCTAAGCGTAAGAATGTGCATTGATCTTTCTGGTGTCATCACTCAGTTGAAACTGACAGTAAAGGTGTAAATTGTTGTCAGTTGTCATTAATTGGTATGCATTATAACCTAGTCTAGATGGAAAAATACTTGAGAATCAGTGACTTATAAGCTGAAACTGAATGATGATCATAGCCACACTGGAATTAAAGCTGCATTTGTGCCAGGTTGAAATGAGGAATGTCATTCAAAGGAATTAGTAAATCTGATTACCTCTAGAATACAACTAGGCTCTAAAAAAAAGTTGAAAGATAAAGAGTCAATATTTTAGTCTTCAGTTCACAAGTGCATTTGATTAAAATAAGAGGGAAAGGAAGGATTAAATCTTAAAGGAAAATACAGCGTAAGGAGTCATTTTCTCACTTGCCACTTCCTTGACTAGAATAAAAGTCTGCTTTGGAATCCTTTAGTATAAGCCCTTCCTGTCACATTCCAGAGCTTTACAGAACCAGAGAGAGTGAATAAGGTGGAAAGAGTTGGGGAACTGAGCTCTTGTTTTCTTACATCTGTCAGCAGTTACACTGGTGGGAAGAAGGGAATACATCTTCGATCTTGCCAAAATGGTTCTAAAACATCATCAGTGGGTTTGCTTTGCTGGTTCCATCTGTCTGTGCCTCAGTGATCATGAAAGGCATTTTTAAGCCACCTGCTGCTAATACAGTGGTTTTGTTTTTGCAAGAGTGGCATTCAGACTTGCAAGAACAAAGTGTTGATCAGAATTCAGTGGAAAGCTTATTGTTAACTTGCTTAGCTAGATTCCCATTACACTAATACCTGATGGACTGGAACATTTTCTGAAGTATTCATTTTTCACTGTAGTTACACTACTTTATAAATATGGAGACTGCCTTTGATCATAACAAAATCATACTAACCGTGTGGATGGGTTTTTTATGCTCTCACTCAATACTTGGACCTAGGTGAGCTAAGATTGAAATAAACAACCCTTTGTTCCTTTTTTTCATTTACACTAGTAAATAAATACTAAAAAAAAAAAAGAAAAAAAAAAAAAAAAGTAACAGGATGTTAGTGCATTCACAACAGGAATTGTGTTTTGTGTCATCAAGCACTTGAGGGTTTCCAGTAGAAAGATAAGAGGAATAGGACTGAAAGCTGTAACTGTGTCTTCCAATAATGCAACGCCTGTTGAGTAAAGTGAGTTCACTCAAATTGATGTTTTTCACTGACAGTTCAGTTTTTGGTGTTTTTAAAAGGACAGGTAAGTACTCAGTGTCAGAGCAAGAGCTTCAAACAGTAATTGTAAAGTTCTAATACCTTCTGTATTTTTCTTTATTTGAGGCATCACTCATCACATAAGTCAGTGCTTTGACCATGATTTCTAAAGAAACAGGGTTTAACTTTCACTCCACTGGGATTCTCCATTCCATCAAGTATTTACAGTATTGAAGAAGAAAGTATGGAATTGTCAGTTTTCATGGCAAATTCACAATTATTAGTGTGAAATTGAGTTTTCATTCCATTTGTAGTACTCCTTCTTCTAGATATCTTATTCAAAATTTTGTAAAATAAAACTTCAGGAGGTATTTTGAATATTTCCGAGGGAAAGAAGATGCAAGCATGGTTCATTCACTCCCCTCCAATATTCCTTACAGTGAATGAAATCAAGCAAAACTTTGTGAATTCACTGTTTTCTGTAATATACATAAAAGTTTTAGGAGGTGTAGATGCTTGCATATGCATACATATATGTCTGTGTGAAGAAAGAACATGTAAAAATTCAATTATTGCCATTTTAATATTTTAAAAGATAAGCTGCTTAATTTCAAAGTATTGTTACTAATTTATTTTAATATCAAGAAGAGAAAAAAAAGAAACCTTGGGAGATAGATAATACAACTATGTATGAAAATATTACTGTAAATATGAAATATTACCTGGAAATTAGATATATTTAACTCCTGGGAGAAAAAAATAAAGTTTCCTTATTACAATTAAATTATACTTGTGGACACCCTCTTCAGAAGTTTACCATTGCTTACCCCAAAACTCTCCATGTCCAGGCAAGTCATTGTCCACAGTTTAGCAGCCTTTCAGCAGAGCAATCTGCCGTCAGTATTGTTATCAGTGGTATTTTCATTTTAGGTCACATGTTATCTTACTGGTCTGTTTTTGACTATAACTGCTTGGAAATCAGGAAGCAGGAAAAACTCTTTCTTAGAGCAATCTCTCTCAGTTGCTTCCAGCTCAAGCTGTAAAATATAAGCCCTGTGGTACACAATCTAGCACGCTAATATCTATGGGGATGCCTACATTAAAAATAAATATATAAATAAAAAGACCACAGGATTAGTAAGAACTGCGTCACAAACTTGGCCCACTGTCCTTAGGGTAGATAACCTGCCAAACATTTAATTTAAAAAGATCACAGAACATCAAGCCTGTTTTAAGTTGGGGTCGTCTATTCTTCTTGGTCATAATAGATTATTTATGTCTTTGGATGTCCCTTAGCACTTTATTAGTACATGATGCTGTTAGCTAGCTTACAGTAGTGAGACTCCAGAGCAAATAAACTGGTCCTGTGGTAAGTGTTACAGTGCAAGCATTGCTAATTATTTATTTCCTGCTGTTAAGCAGAAAACAGGCTTGACTGCCCTCACAACTGCTGCAGCATTACAATATGTGAAACACTATGAACTTTTATCTGCTAGCTCTCCTGAAGAGCTCTGGGGGCAATGGGTATTACAAGCAGGTAGACTAGTTGTCAGAAGAGCCTTCTAAAGAGTCCTAGTGCATCAGCAGCAATTAATGCAGGTGGTATTTTAGACAAGGGAGCTAATGAGCTTTAATATGCATGCAGGTGAGGGAGTGCTGAATCAGTAGAGCCATTAATGAACCTATGACAGCCTAATTAGCTACAATTTAAAATCTATGGAATCTAATCAGAAGAGCTGAACACTGCTGCAAATCTGTGTATGAATGAGTCTTTCTAAATACTCCAATCTGTTGCTTAGTCACTGATTGATAGTAATTGCTTTTTTTCCTCTATTGTGTATAGGAAAATGCCCAATTTTGTTCTGATAGAGGAGGACACAACATTGAAGTTAAATGCCTGAGAGTTTGACTGCTTAAGTTTTAATCAGGAGATGTTTAAAAAAAATCAAAGTAAAATTAATTTCCAGCTCTGAATATAGATGATTAAAAATACACTACCAACTTTTCATGTATTTGGCTGGCAGAGATTATATGCTTGTTAATCAACTCCAAATAGCTTATATGAAATTAAAGCTAGAACTACTGCTGAAGTAGCATAAAATATATATATTAATATAAGAACTTCTTTATATAGGAATTTTATTAAACTCCTTAGATGAATGATTTTTAATACAACCAAAAAAGGAATTTTCCTATAAAAGGGAACAATAATGTCTCCTGAATGTTATTAAAAAACCTCAGAAACAATAAGAAACCTATTATGAAATATGATATTTTCCTTTTCCAAAATCATTATGGGGAATAGAGTATTAGGTAGTGCACAGCAGGGAGAATGCACAACACAATGAAAGGATATGTCCAGTATTCTTGGTGACATCTCAAGTCCTACTACTTTATGCAGATGAAATCCCATCAGAATTTTCCTTTACTAACCAACTACCTATCTCTTTCAAAAGTACAATAGACAGGTATATATGAGATTAGTGAGTAGGAAGTTGCTGAAGAGATGAGAATGTGTTTTTGGCTCAATCCACCTATCCTTGGTATCTTTAGTAAACATTACTGTACTGAATATGGGTATAAATATGAACCTACAGGGGAAAAAAAAAAAGTGAGTTTTTCAAACATAGCTGATGCCCAAGAGCTTGGAATTGCTGTGTGCGCAGCAGGCAGATGAAGAAGGAAGGGGGTGTGGGGGCGGGAGAGAGAGCGGGAGACGGGTCATTAGATGTGGAAAGGAGGATGTTACAGACAGATTACACTTTAAAGATTACTTCTTTCTTCACTTGATTCCATGGTAATTGAGGCCACTTGATGCTCCCTAGATTTCAGCTTCCCTCCCATGCCACCATACAGGTGAATTAGGAAATACCAGGGGGAGAGTACTGTATCGTATTTCCAAGGAGGAGCTATGAGCTCTGTTGCTTGCTTTCACCACTCCCTCAAATTTACTGGATTTCAAGTAGAAACTGCTCAAGAAAACTGAGCTCAAAAATTTGTATTTAGATTTTAAGCTTTCTCCCCATAGCTTATGTTAAGCCTTTGTTTCCCAGAGTTAGCATAAAGGATTGCATTTTCAGCAAGTCAGCCTTTATTGAAAGGAAGTCACACACATTTTCTCCAAGATGTTATATAAAGGTTACCGAGAACCTATTGAGACATCTGCTACCTGACAGTCTTGCAGACAAACACAGGCTTCAGGCCAGATGTGGACTTTGAATAGCTGTTTGTGAATGTCTTTTGGATCAAGATGCACTCAGCGATGACATCCCTTAAGAATTCTGAATTAAGAATAACACTGAGAGAATTGCCATCTGATCAAAGAAAAATCATGGACAGAAGAAATGGCGAAATTCATTGAATAAATAATTTGCTAGGAATAATTTCCTTGGCTGTAATTATCACTGCCACTTGCACAATTTGCTGAGGCAGCAACACCAACTTCAGTGCAAATGAACTTTATTTCTGGCAGTGTGGTTTTTTTTAATCATAGAGATATTGAAATCTGATTTCATATAACCCGACTGCACAATTTTCTTTTGACAAAGTGAAGAGCCACATCTCAGTGGGTTCCATTTTACATACATTTTTAACCTTGTAGTTCTAGCTACTGAATTATACAGCAGGAGAAAGAAATAAGCATTGGTCCAGATCCTGAAGTCTTTATTTGTGAGGACTGGAGCTTCGCTTGATTTTTTTATGTAGAATCAATCCCTAAAAGTTTTGCTGTATTTATTTTAGCCTTCTCTAAAGTAGTGAAATGTTTTAATTTCATGGACACATCTGCTATAATAACCACATTGTCACACAGTAATCTTCACTTGAGATTCATCATTCTCTTAGTTCCTTTGCTCTCTATGACTACATATACATACACGCATATACCTATTTACATTCACTGAGTTATTTACTGTGTCTAATGTGAGTTTATCTTTCCTGGTTTTGCAGTAATGCTACATAAAAAGCTCAATTCTCAGCTCATCATTATTGCTAAAACCATAAATATTTTTAGTGTCATTTTTTTACGCAGTCTTTTTTTCTGCACAGATTACATATGTTACTTTATTTCTAGATTATAGATTTATATGTATATTAAATACATTATATTTATATTTTATATTATAGAGTATACATATTATGTATATATTATATACTATATAACAGATTAGAACTTTTTATCAGTGTGATCAATATTGTCTGAGTCATATCAAGAATGAGAGTCCAGGGCCTGGCTGCTCCTGGCCCCTGTGTGGAAAGTCGGGGATACATAGTATAAATATTAGAGGGACATGTCTGAGAGTAAGGTTTCCTTTCATATTACCACAGAAAGGCTGACATGTTGGTAGAAATGAATACTGGTAGGGGAAGTCATGGAATCTGACTTTCCTCTTTGTACAGCATCAGTAGACATGATGGCTTTCCAAGGTTTGGCATGGATAATGCAGGTAATAGATCCATGCCTGCTGGATCACAGCAGAATCACTGCATCCTTTTCTTCCCCAAGCATGTTCCTAAACACAAGGGAAGCTTCAGGAAATCTAGATAGAAGTTCTCCAGGCTGACAAGCATGTCTCATACTGGTGCGACAAAAATCCTGATGACAAACTTTGAGCTTGAGTTTTTATAAGGATAAGGTACATTTTACTTGCATATGAAGCAATGGCCTGGAATAAAGGCCATGAATGCTCCACCTTAGTGTGGCAAAGTCATTGGTTATTGTTTATTTGTGGAAATAAGAAAACAAAGAGCAATGTGGCTAATAAACTTATTCAAGTTTAGACAGTCAAAGCTTGGTTAACAATGAAATAACTGACTCTAGTTAATTCCACAAGTGTGTATCAGAGCCAACCTCACCAGGGCCAGAAAAATGACATAATATGTTATAGTAGCATATGCACCCAGTATGCTCCTACCTGGTCATTAGTCAGTTCTTGGCTTCTTTAAAGACACTTCCCTGCCACTTTGGGTACCACCCTCACATGACTCAAATATACTGCACAAAGTGATGGATTCCCAACAAAAGTCATGACTGGGCTAGAAAAAAAACCCACAACCTTTTAGAAAAGTTCTATCATGCTCTTGAAAATAGGTTTGCAAGAAAGAATATGATTTAAAATATCATTTAAAGTGATCAGTTATGAAAGGCGATGAGCTCACAAACATTTAAATGTGAGGTAGCAGGGACCTCTCACATGCTTCTGTTTAAATGTCTGTTGGAAATGCTGAATAGAGCCAGGGAATGTGACATTATAAAGAATGAAGCCATTGGTGAATAGAGCTGTCCCTATACTTGATTAACACAATACAAGCTACATAAAAATATTTTAAAAGGGCTTCTTTATTTTTCCTTGTTTTAGAATATTTTTATATATTTATTTTCATACAGTGGAAATTTTACTTTTTATAGTGCTTCCTGCTGGGGCATAGTTGAATAAATTTATTTTAAGATGGTTGGTAAACTGTTTTCTTTTTGTACATCTCTGGTGTTGCATTTTTTAATAAATCATTTTTAAGGTGTCTGTTTCAGTGTTTTTCATATTTCCTGCTGTGGAGATGAGGGCTTTAATAAACAATTTTTTGAAGTGGCTATTTTTATGATTTTTTTCTCCTGTGTCCTGCTGTTACAGTGCTGGAAGCTTGTTACATGTTCATTTGTTTTAAATAGCTGCTGTTCCTTGGGTTGTTTTTTTATTAGAAATGCTTCTTGTACATTAGCCTTCATTTTGAGAATTTAGTTCTCTCCCGTAAATAAAACTGAACAGGAAAAGGCAGTGGAACAGACTTAAAACAAATAAATGTTAGTATTAAAATTCATAGGAATAACTAACCTGAGGACTTAGTTATAATAAGCATGTAACCATAAAACTACAGCG
>JAOEHX010031207.1:0-14428 GCA_025448015.1 Bolborhynchus lineola
CCCGCTGCCTTGGGGCCGGCTGCCGGCCGACCGCTGCCGCTCGGGCACACCGCTGCCCGCGTTCAGGTCGGTAGCGAGATGGCGGCGCCAACGATGGAGGAGAGGAAGGCCTGCTGGGGCGCCCGGGACGAGTTCTGGCAGTGCATGGATGACCACGGGGATGATGCCTCCAAGTGCGAGAAGCTGCGGCTGACCTTCGAGTCGCTGTGCCCGCAGCAGTGGGTGAGCAGCCGCCGCTCCGGGCGCGACCTCAGCTTCCGCTTAACCGCGTTGATGGCGACTCTGGTTTCTTGGATCGCGCAGCGCGTGCTCTCTAACGCTTTCTCACAGAGAGCCCTGCGCCCTTCGGAACATAACTTGGTTTGCACGCTTTCGGTGTTGCAGGGAAGTTACAACTCCTGAGCAGAGCACTAACTAACCTGGGAGCTGTGAAAAGTAGATCCAAACGCACGGTATAAAGGGAAAGGAAATCACAATGTCAAACTTTCAAATAAGTACACTGCGCAAGCATTACTGTTTAGTTAAAAAAGTTCAGAAAGATGCTTAAAAGCTTGTGGAAGTGCACAGAAGTTACTAAAGAGGAAAGGCTAGTACAGAAGGGAGCCACACACGGGGCTCGCACTTGCGTGGCATCTTAAGACTGGCATCCGATGCCTTGTGCATACCCTTCTTCATGCAGTGTAATGTCACAGTAAACCATGTAACTCATTCGTGTTGTGCCTTTTAGTTTCCCTAAGCTCAAGCTGTAATTCTTTTTTAAATGTTCTTTTGCTAACAGAAATGCCTGAGGGGCTGAATGGACTGAAGTTGGTAACAAAAACCCAAGTACATTCACAGTTGCTGTAGTGACTTACACTTTGAAGGTGCATTTCTGCTGTATGTCATCTCTAGTGATGATGGTTTCACATGCAGTGCTTTGCAGCATGCACATCAGTGGCTCCAGGCAATGAATTCAGAGGTTACATAGGATGTGATACCATAGAAAAGCTGCTCGGCTTAACATCTGCATTACAAGTAATCTTTATTCATAGCATTAAAAATAGCAAAGCAATAGACTGGTTTTATCAGATGCTTATGGAAGTAGCGGGGTGGTTATGGCAGGAAACTGAAGTTCACTTTCAAAATGATAAAAAAAAAATCCACAAAACAAATACTCTACTACTTTCTTCAACAGAGCAAGAAGCTCCTAAGTAATGCATTAAAATCCTCCTCAAATTTGGTCATTATTCCTTATTCTTTTTGTGATGCACAAAGCCTCTTTCTCTGTCTATTTCTTCCAAATATCTTTTCTCTTTTTAAACAGGTTAAATATTTTGACAAAAGAAGAGACTTTTTAAAATATAAAAAGAAGCTTGAAACAGAAGGGTATCATCCTCCAGAAGCTGCTGGGAAGTCCTAGCTACTCTGCTTTCAAAATGAATCCAGTGAGAATAACTATGGAAGGAAAAAGGATGAGAAAGTAACAGAAGCTGCTTCAACTCAAGAACTGGTAACTCAGCTGTCTTCCTGAAATGCACACTGCTGCTCCTGTTACCAGGTCTCAGGTGTCTGCTGGGAAAAGATGGTGGTGGATAACTGTTTCATGAGAATAAGTCAAAGAAATGTGGTGCAGGGCTGTTCAAAAATTAAGTTTTTGAATGTGCTATTAGTCAAACTGTTTCATGGGAATAAATGATTATTTAATAATGTAATGTAATTCTGAAGAGAACAATAAAACTGTTTTTCAGTAAGTTAAAACCAGCTTTTCCTTAAGAGAAAACATCCATTCCAACTTCCTTGTCAAAAGGAGGTGGTAGTATAATACGATTTGTATTTGTCATTAAACTGTATTTTAAAATACTTTGATATATGTGTTAAAGTCAGACATCAGTTTATAAAACAACAGTTATTAGGAGACTGAATGCATGGGGTGGCATTTAAAGTAAGTGAATTTACCTTGAAAAACATGCTGGAGGCATAAAAAATGCTTTAGCTGCAGTAAGTTTTGATTGAGGTTACAGGAAGGCACCGCTTTCATTTCAAGCGTAGTCATCACAACTGAAGTAACTGGAGTAAAAACTTATGGTTTGAGTTTGGGATTCTTCACATACTATACTGATGTTTTGATAGCAAAAAAAAAAATCCCCCACACCACACGCGATATAAATAGTATTTATTTCCAATGCAACAGTTTTATTTAAGGAGGTATTTATTTAAGGCATTTAAAAGTCAGTCTGAACATTACAGAGAATAAAACATGCAAAACTGAAGAATCCTCATTCACCCTGAGTTTGTGTCTTGCCTATTCAGAATTTCACGTTGTAGCACCATAGAAAGTCACCCATCTGTACTATAAGGCACAGAACTCTTGACAGTTATTTTTACTGTTTTTGCTTGATGACTTGTTGCCTTGTGTACTCCCAAATCAGCAGAGCTCCGCTTACATGAACATTGAGGGATCGAATGATACCTTGCTGAGGAATTTCCACGCAGACATCCAGGTGGTGAATCAGGTTTGCTGGGATTCCTTCATGTTCATTTCTAGTAAATAAAAAAGAAAACATGGGAGACTTAACTAAGCTTTGATGTCAGAAAGAAATTTAGTTCACTGGTCCAGCAACAGCTGAGCACCCAACATGAAGACTCCCTCTCTGCCTTTATTTTGAAACTAATGAACAGCTGTATAGGCAATGATCTGGGCATGAAGCTCCTGGCACAAAAAGGAAGCTCTAACTGCCCACTTTACATTCAGTGAGGTCTTGGTATGAGGGAATGTCGAGACTGATTGGAGCCTTGAACTGGAAGTGTTTCACTCTTCAGAATGAGCACACCAGAAGTTACTAAAGGTTATCTATGGGTAATTGGAATTGGTAATTGGTTTTAAGTAGAAGAGAACAAAGTAATTACAAAAACTACATTCTGAAGACAAGCTACATATAAAAAGGTTTGAAAAAACAGTGTTTCTGCCCTTCTTGGTCTCACTTGGCAATCCCACAATTCAGTAGCTTTCTGACTTGCAGGCACTTTCCTCTAGACTTCTTCAAATAGCCTTCCCTTTCTCACATGGGGCTTGCCTGCCTATAGGAACTGATTACTGCTTGCCTATAGGAACTTCTCTGAAGTTGTCCCAGCTTCTGCTTGTATTGCAGAAACTTTCTTTGTCTTGTGCCTCATCCTTGATTTTTAAAGCATCTCCCAGCTATACATGCTTCTAGTCAGCTCCAGTCCTCACCAAGTTCAACAGAGCAAACAGGCAGCCCCCTTCTTGCTGAGCAAACTGCAGCCTACACGCACAGGGCCCCAAATAACTGAAATGAACTGATGGTACCTCTTATCACACCAGGAAAACTGTAATCTGTGCTGTTGCTAACTCCAATCATTAAAAAAAGTAGTTACAGTGTATGGTAGCGTATTAAGTATGAGGAGAAGGATCATTCAGAAACTGGTATCAATACCACCTACTCCTTAGCAAACAAAGTCAAGTTCTGCTGTCTCCATGATCACTTTGCACTCTAAATCCACCTTCACCACTGCCAGTTGGTTTTCACATGACCAAACTGACTACTAGAAGGAATGGACTGCAAGAGGGAGATTTACAAAAACATCTGTTCTTACCCCAGCAGTAACAGTGACTTCTCTGGGAAACAATATTCGGTAAGGTCAAAACTTTTAGCTGTCTGCTCCACACCAATAATAGTGTAGCCTTCTGTTTTTTTCTGCTGTAAGTAATCAACAAGCTGAGATGGTTTCACCTGTCCATCAGAAGCAGAGAGAAACACACAAATATTTAAATATCACCATTTGTAAACTTCTGAAGTAACTGTGAAAATCAATTTACTTGGACTGTTTTTAAGATGAATGACTTTTACCTCCAAAAGCTCTGGACATATGCATAGCTTAACATTTTAAAAGCTCTTCTGCAATAGCACACAAGGTTAAGGTCACAAAAAAAGTACAGTGAACAAAAAGGGTTTTCTGTGATTCTGACAGCTACAAGCCTTACATCTGAATGTAAAAGAATCACAGGGAGGAAGTGCATAGTTATTTAATCTGGAATTCCTTCCCAAAACAATACAGCACCCAGTACCAAAGGCTGAGTTGCCTTACATGCCTGCATTACAACTTGTGATAGCTTGCAGTGAAGAACTGTCTGCACTGCACTCTAAATTGCTTATTCGTATTACATGCCTTCATGCAGAAGCTCTATTATCAGTACACTTGTGTGCAGAGACTAGGCATGACAACATGTATCCATCAGCATTCTGTTTTAGGCAAAACACTAGCTATCAAGAAAAATCTGAATAGGCTGAACATAGACACTGAGAGGAGGTGGTGAAAAATTTTCACTCAATTATACAGATGACTTAAAAGTGATCTTGAAAAACTGATTATTATAAAATATCACAAACATTTTCTACCAAATACTAAACATATAGATCGAAACCCTCATTTTTATAAGCTAGATAACAGATTCTAAAAGCTTGGCACAAGTTAGCTTCAGGCAAGCTCAGAGTTCATCCCCATGAAGTTACCAAAAGCAATGCAGCAAGCAAGATAACTGAAGCATTGTTCAACATTTATAAATAAACATTAAATTCCAACTCACCACTATAAAAAAACAGTAACAGTGACAGCTCACACAGACAATTTAAAAGTAATGTTAATTTCTTATTGCTGTGGTAAGCTATTTTGATGAGGTTGAACCAAATTTTATACCAAAATACTGAAGATTAAGTCTCAGTGATAACAGTGAGAGCTTCTATTAAATAAAAGGTTCTTTTTTACCAGATAAAAAAGACTCTGAACTATACATTTGATGAACTGAAGATGTACAGTACACTTATGAGCTATTAAAATGTTTGCATTCACCTCCACAAGGGGGAGCCACTGCTCTGCAGAAACGCTAAGGTGCTGAAACTGCTTATCTTGTATATAATGAAGACTGCCCACAACTAGGGCCGATGCCCCAAATATTTCACTTGTACGACATAAACCTGCAAACAGAAGAATTAAAGTGATTTTTGTGTAGCAAATAAATACAAACCCAGAATATTTTAGCAATTGAGAAAGGACAAAAAAATCCAAGCAAAATGGTTACTTTAGTCCTCTATTTTTAATCAGTTTTTCCAAGCCACACCTTGTTCCATATAATTTACCAGGGTGGAAAAAAGTTTTGTAACTTATTAGAAAGATAAAAATTAGAAAAGCATTATATCTGACAATGTGCTTCTACAGACTAATGGGTCAGCCTACAAGCCTCAACAGGGATGGATTAATACATACACACACACATGCTTAAGCTATAAACCCCGTACCTGTTAAATGACATTATGTTGAGAGAATGACACATTACAGTGCAGACAGCACCAACTTGTGGGCTTATTTTTCATTAACAGTCTAACTGCAGTTACTTAAACTGCTGACAACAGCAAGTACAATGCAATAAAGTATTTGGAGGATTTATTATATCACAGCTTGCATGACATTGTGAAAAGCACTACATCAGGAACAGGCACTTTCCTGTCCACATCATGAGAAACTAGTAGGTCTACAAGACTTGGCTTAACTGTTACAGAAAAGAACGTAAAAGCAAATTATTTCCTGTAACTACATACACTGTTGAAAAAACTCAACTGTAACAAAAAATATAAAAGCAGCAAGAAACTGAGCATGACCTACAGCAAAATTCTATTTAATTAATGAATGCTATGTGTAATTCCTCCTCCCCCAAGCCTCCTTGAAATGAAACTAGAAGACTCCTTCTTCTGAAGCAGGTAGTATTTTGTTAGGTTACTGCCTCCCCAAGATAGTAATCTATTTCTCTGAGCAGTTCTTAAATAGTTTTCTAATTATCAACATAAAATGAAATTCATTCCTATTATCCAACTGGTCTAAAATAAGACGTGCCATTGACCTTACCTCCTAAATTGGTAGGTTTATCAATAAGAGAAGCCACCACAATCAGTCTGCTGTTTGATTTACCAAGTTTAGCAGCACGGTCCTGAAATAACATTTCCATGTCTAAACTAGGAGTACTGTTTTTCCAGGGTATAATCTTTTTCTGAACATCAGTCCATTCTGTCTGGCTATCTGTTTCAGCTGAACTTGAACCTATAAAAACAATTAGTAGTCATACAGATAGGCAAGTGGTAGCAAAGCTACTGCTTTGGTAGAGATTATCTAAATGGTAACACTGTAGACACCATTAGTCGTTTACTATTATTTTTCGGTATATACTCTACTCACATACATAGAAGTCTACTTCAGCTAAGAAGCAGAGATCAGATTGAATACAGATATGGATACTACATACAAATAATTACATTTAATATAGATAAGCTATATTTTACCCATGTCTTGCTGAGACCAGTCACTTGGTTTCAGATCATGAAGTTCTGTTCGAGAATGATACCACTGAAATGCTGGTGGCAAAGGAATGTCAGTGAATCTATCGAATTTAGAGAGCAAGATCCATTCATCTTCAGCAAGCTCCGAAAGGCGGGGAAGAATGTAAAATATAGTCTGCAGTGTAACACAGTGTTATTAGCAGAGCACCACTAAAGCAAGTGAAACAGATGATAAATTAATCTCCTGTAATTTTATCACACATATCTTATCTAGTATTCAATGATCTTATACTTGTTTTTCTTTGTACTTCATATAACTTACTAATGTATCCCTCATGGATCACCTTACATATAGTGCTATCCCAAATTTTCATAATCTAGTCTCCTCCGCTCTCCAGTTAGACATTTTTTAAGCACACACACCCCTTTTCACATTCATGTGTATCTTGTATTTTCAGCTTAGTTCCTTTACATCTTATTTTGCTCTGCACTGGTATTTTTGCCTGCCTTCCTTTCCTTAGTGTTTATTCATTTGTCAGTTATTTAAGCTATAGCAAAAAGAATAGATAAAAAAGGTGCTCTAGAAGTTACAGATTTGTACCCATTCACATCAATTTTAAGCATCCTCAAAAGTTACTTCTAAGAATGGAAGCCTTAAAAATCCTAACAAACTACATGTGATTAAGTAGATGCTCTTCATTTATTATAAGTACCTCTTCTAGTCACATATATAAAACCTGATTAACTCCCACAGATGGGCAAATTCATCAAATACACCACTTAACTAACCTAGGGTTTTAACACAGTATTAATTAGACAAGCTGCAGCCTTAGTCTAAAATCCATCACAATTAGGTGAAGTAATTTTTCAGTTTTAAATGAATAATAGTTGATCATTATTCATCCTACACTAGAAACATACACAGGAAGATAAAAACACAGTTGTAAAACTACACAAAGATCAGCAATCATTTCAGACTTGCCTCTAGACTGTAATCCTTAAGCGGATGAAATGTTGCAAAGAAGAAGTGATCTTGAATTCGCTGCCAGTTCCTTCTAGCATTCCTGCAATTACAGAAAATAATGCAAGATGCACAAAAAGCACAATGTAGTGGATTTTTTTCTAAAATTATCAAATTGGAATAAGGCAACCTGATCATATTTATTATGTACTGTATGGGAAATAAGATACTTCAACAATTAAGTAAGGACCCATTTACAAACTACAACAACAAAACACCCAATATGCAGGAAGTAGGTTTTACTTATGTTTCAAGGAAGGTTCATAACATGTCTCCAAATTCTATTATCAAAAGCAGCAAGTTTTACAAGAAAGAGTATCCTATCTAGGCAGGCATCTGGAGGAAACTGAATACTAGCCTAGACTTTAGTTACAACTTACAGCTGTGAAAAAGCAGAGTTTATGTTGACTGACAACGCCACTGTCAGAAACTGAGTATTTTTCATTAATTCCTAAAAACAGAGCTAAAAAAATAACACACACACAAGGTCACACACACAGCAAGTACAAAATTAAATTCACTGCTCTATTTCCAAATCAGTAGGCAGAAAAGCATTTCTGTAGACCCCATTTAAACATCATCCAAAATTAAATTCCCTGTTCTCTTCCCACTGAAGGTTTTTTTTCCAAGTATTAACACTAAAAACATTTTGGATTTTTATATTTAAGAATTTACTTGTATCAGGAAGTTTGGGAGAATGAATGTTTTTGCTTTAAAATCCACCATAGAGGAAAACTAAGCACTCCTGACTTTTTTTTTACCCCACCTCTAAACTATGAGCACTGTTCAAACATGCCTTGAGATTTTCCTCTTGCACTTTCAGACTGTGATGCTACACTGAACTATGACTTCACTTACTTTGCTGATAATTAATTTTAACGGAGTTAAAAAACCCATAAACTCACACAGAAATTATCAAATGCTACTTAAGAAAATTAGGCTGGCTGCAAATAGCTCGGAAGGACAATGTTAGGCTGCAAGCAAGATGAATTCTACTAACCCTGTACCATGCATGTTTTCCACTTGTTGAAGGCTAGATTCAATAACTGGCGTCAGAGCTTCAAATTCTTCCACATGCAACATTCTGCACATGCCCCAGATTTTTTTAAGGGCAATTAATGCATAAAGTCGAACACTGAAATTATGGTTGAAACACCACTGTAGAACAACTATGAGGGCTTTCTTCAAAGCTGGTTTCTACAAAAGAAAACACAAACCCCAACGATTCATTCATTTATATGTGAAGTCTAAATGTACCATTCAGAAGCAGAAAAAGAAGAGTGGCCCAAGAAAGTGTGGCTTCCTCAAAAAAGAGCATTTCAGAAAGTCAGAAGCTTTAACAGTATGTGCAAAACCAGGCTTTGTAATGTGGTCCTGATTTTCTTCCTTCCTTTTCATTACAACACAGATGTACAGCCCTAACAAGTGTTTTGAAAATGTGCTACTTTGTTTTAAAAATTATTATTCTGCACACACAGAAACCTCTGTTTACTTCTGATTTTCTAGCTCTGATCTTGCAAATGCATACAAACACTAAAAAAATAATAGAAACGCCTGCATTGCTACAGATGTGAAGTAGCTGATCTAATGTAACATCTGATTGTATCTCATCATCTATTTTAAAGTTCATGTTTTCCATACCAAAGCACACCTTAGTAGGAAGAAGGTATTAAAAAGGATTTGAAAAACCTTTGAAAAACTGCAATAATGGATTTTATTTCAGAAATCCATACACCATGCGACTGGAAAAGAATGACCACTTTTAGTCAAAATTACCTTCTCAGAGGTATTTTGAAGAATGATGTCAAAGTGTGATAACACTGATAAAAACGTGCAGATGCTTGTTTTAAGCTTTTCTTCATCCTAAAGCAAAAGAGAATGTAACAAGAAATATGCATATTATAGCCTGAAAGTTTTCAAAGCATGTTCTGCACATGCAATAATACCAAGTACCACACTATTAACAAAACCCATGTGTTTCCACAGCAAAATATACTAAAATATGAAGTTCAGATTTCATTTTTCTTAACATGTTATCTGCATTTTATTAACACACTATTCAGAACAACATACAGAGCAGTGTAAAAAAGCTAAAATTCAACCCACATTTGCTGTATTCCCTACTCTGAAAACCCCAAACCCAATAAAAACCTCAGGGATTTTCTTCAGTGCTTCCACTTTTCCATGTCATCACACACAAGTATTGGATGTGGAACCAAAACAGCTAGCAGCTGTACTAGCAGCTAGCAGAACCAAATACTAGCAGTTGCCTCACCCACATTCTGTACTGGAAGAAATAAGTTTCCACACTTCTATTCAACTCTTCTGTTTACAGATATATTTCCTATTCATCCATTTTACTGCAGCATTGCACTGGATGCTCAAGCATCTTATTTTTCAGTATGATCCTGAAGAACCTTTTCAGAGTCACCGTTTTCCAGGACAGCCTCTGAAAATACAACACGTATTCCTTTTTCATAAATCTACATCTTTTCTGCTTGCTGTTTGAATGGGCCCACTGTGATTCAGTGCATTTGCTGTCAGCGTGAGATTGCTTTAATCTAACAGATAATCATCTACTAAAGTGACAGTAATTCCAACTGCATGAGCTTTTGAAAAGAACTCGAATAGGAAAAGGCTACGTTCCTTACAACACTTTTTATCAGTTCAGATAGGCATGACAAGGCATCTTTGTGCACTTGTATACTTCTATATGTATATATATGCAAAAGTATAAATTGTAAATGGAAAGAGTTTTTTTCCCCTGTGCAGGGGGAAAAATGAGAAAGACAAATCAGAACAAAACCCCAGCAAGCACCACTAGGCAAGCAAAGTATTAAAAACCTCCCTTGTTTGGGGCAAAAAAATGTATGCACATAGATTTTTAATTTAATTCTTGTTCTACTGTTTAGCTTTTTTAAAAACTACAGTAGCAACTAGGCTATTTGATAAAAAGGAAGACATCTACATTTAACTATTATGAGTGGTGAGCTTCAGCAGAGGCACAACTGCAAGTAATATCTTCCTATACACTGGGGGAGATGCAAGGGACATATTCTACTCAGTCCAAATATACAGTGCTGACAAACTCAAGAATATCAATACAGACAATTACTAGTTCCACAAGTCAATTCTTACGGATGATTACTTAATCATCCAAGGCGTAAAAATGAAATGGTAGTAAGTCAGTTCTCCTCAGTCAGCCCTTTTCCAACTTTTGGATGCCATAATTCAAATCCTGCCTCCAGCTTTTGGAACCACATTACTGAACTCCACTGTGAGAGAAGTGCATATTACAAGCCAAAAATTGAATGTGTGTTATGCAAGTCATGTTCCCACGGACAAACAAGATGCAGAGGACAAAAGCTGGGTGTGGAAACCACAAATGACTTTGCACTATCTTCCCAAACTCAGACTCTAGGGCATCCATGTGTTCCTGATGGCTCTTATATTGTGACTACGAAGAGTACTCCAACTCATTATGCCCAGAGCAGTACCTAGTGTACTCAAGAAACCTCAACTGGAAAAATTCATTTGTCTTTGGCTACTTCTGTATCACAAATATCTCAGACTATAGTTCAGATCCACTTCCAAGTTAATTTGATTGGCTCAATAACCCATTGCTTCCAAAGGGAAATTGGAATGTATAGAAAATAAGGTATGGGGTGAAGAACTGTACCGTCTTTGAATTATCTTCAAGTGAATGCCAAAATTCTTACTTACATAGCCAAAGCAATCCCAGAATTTGTTAAGGAATTGGGGATATCTATGTAGACACATGATAACAATCCATTCTATGAAGTATTTCACGGATGCCTGATTGTTACCAAATCCAGCCTGAAAGACTTTGCCAAGGATTCCACACAAAAAATTCTGAGGAAAAAAGATCATAAATCACTTGGCATCTTGTTAGTTATTTCCATGAAGGGAAAAAAAAATCTAAATAAAAGAACATTCTCAGCTTTATCATAAAACTAGGAATATTTTAATACTCAGATAAAAACATTTTAGAACCATTTCATTTCTTTATTACACCTTTTAATTATTTTATTATGAAGTGTTGAAACTAAGATTTCTCAATATTCTGAGCGTTCATGAAGTAGTAACATTTTTACCACATGAAAGCCTTAAAACTGGATGTTCAGCAGAGTTTAGCTAGCTTCAACAGACATGATCTAGTCTCCTGTAACTCACAAGTCCAAGAACCAGTTTTCAAGTGAACTCTAAAAATGCATCATAAATCCATGAATTCAGACAGAATGAAACTACACAAGACTTCTACATCAACCACAGAAACTGCATGCCCTTTATACTATGCTGTAATTTAACATATGCAGTTTGCAAGACACCAAATGATCCTTGAAAAGAGGTATTTATTTAAGAATTCATAGTGAAGAGCAATACCTGGTCAAGCTTTGGAAGAAGAATCAAGAGTGTCTGCCATACCCGGTTTTTAATTCTATGCTGTAAAGAGTTCGCATAATAGCGTGTTCTAGATTTGGATACCTGTTCATCCTAAAAGCAAATTAAAAAGTTTATCACATATTGTTCCCTTAAAATTAAATACATGGAAGTATACTGTACTGGGAACGCAGCACCCACTGCACACCTAGTATCAGCATTAAATACTAAAGTTAGAAAAAATATATTAATGCCATTTATTCAGAAATAAATTTTGAATCTTGTCCATGACAAGTTCAGAAAGTTAAAAAAAATACACAATTCCACTAGTGCTTTTATTTAGGAGCACAAAAAGAAAGTATTAAGAATCTTCAAACAGCAGAAGCTTAAGAATTTACAGCACCTACTGTACATGAACAATTAAACCAGTACTATGTAAAATGGAGCATAAGCACTCAATCTGACATTTAGCTATGTAAGAACTAAAGATCTTAATTGAAGAGACGAGTATATAAAACATTTCTACTTTAGTATCTACATTAAAAAAAAGATTTAGTCATACTATCCATCAGATCAGCTTCAAGCTACAGCTCTAGCTTTGAGACAGAAATTGATATTCTGCAATAAAGATGTTTCACATGACAGGAAACAGATTAGATAAATAAAGCTTTTAAAAGATTATAAATTCATGTTCGCATATCGCTTTCCCTATGGTCTTCAAAATACATGACACCCAAAACTATTTTTAATCTTAAAAAAGAAAATAATTTGATCCAAGTCCTATATTAATATTAAAATGCAAATACACTTTACTGTCACATGTTTAAGCTTCATATTTAAGCAAGTAAGGAAATAACTTTTAAAGCTCACTTTTTCCACTTTATAAAACTTGCAACACAAATATTATCCCTCTCCAGTAGCTAACTGACAGTGAAGAAGGACTACCCATTTCTTGTTCTTCAGACAAAAGCAGAATTCTATAGTACCAGAATGCATGCGTATGTTCCAGTAGTAGCTGCAGTAATTTACCACTGACTCATGCCAATGCATAAGCAGGTATGATATAAATGAAAATGAGCCCCAAGCCTTCTCCATTATATCTATTTATAAAGGTCTTCCAAGGAGACAATAGCTCTCTCAATTCAAGTTAGTCTGTAGCCTGCTATTGTTAAAGTGAAATGTGTTGCTTCAAAATGCAGCCTAAAGGAAGATTTATAGTGCAAAAATGGTTACAATTTGGATAATGTTTCATGAAGTCAGAACATCCATTAAAGGGAGAGAAATAAATCTGAGAGAATTTTCATCACTTTTGTTCGGCTGAAGTAATTTCTGCCTTACAACCCAAAAAAAGTGTATTACTGCACAAACCTTGACAGTCTACAAAAATAACCACAGACAATCCCATCACCTGCAAATACTTTGCATTTTAGTAACTGTACTAACATTACATTTGTATAGCAAGAGAAAAGAACTTTACTTTATCAAGTAGTTTGATGAAAATGTCTTCCATGAGTGCCTTATGCAAGGTATTAGATCCATCCAGCAAGCACAGAAATTTAATAGCACAAACTCGAACATAGTGATCATCTCGATGTGTACTGTAAAATACAAATGAATAATCAAAATTTTTTTTTAGAGATTGGGAATTCCTAAATTATTTATATAAAAAAAGCAGCAAACATCATCCTGAACCTTCAGCCATCAAGTTTCCTGTAGTGAGACTATATTCAAATACCCAGAATCAGAATTTTAAAGTTCGTTCATCACTGCTGATGAAGAACACTAGTGAGTTCCAGATAACCTGCCCCTGCTTCTATCTACAAGTCCTTAACAGCATCTAAACATTTAAAATTATTTTCTACAGACACAGCTGTATCATAAAAAGTTTTCAAAGTTCTGTGACTGTAAACTGTAATCTTAAACCAACTAATTTATGCTTAAAGTTTTGGTCAAATATTCTGGTCCAAAACTACACTTGGATTCTATTAGTTACTCAGGGACATCTAGAATAATTAATGCCAAGAGCAGAATTAATGACATTACAGATAACAAAGCATCATACAGCTGCAGACTGTCACAGCCAGACATTTAAAAAACCAAGAAGCTCTTGGTAGAAAATTGTCTCTAAATTGGAGAGACATCAATTTGATAGGTGGACCACTCAGTAGATAAAGAACTGGCTGGATGGCCACACGCAAAGAGTTCTGTTCAATGGCTCAATGTCCAGGTGGAGACAGGTAATGAGTGGTATTCCTCAGGGATTGGTGTTAGGACCGGTCTTGTTCAACGTCTTTGCTGGTGACATGGACAGTGGGATTGAGTGCTCCTTTAGCAAGTTTGCCGATGACACCAAGCTGGGTGGTTTGCTCAATACGCTGGAGGTAAGGAATGCCATCCAGAGGGACCTTGACACACCTGTAAGGTGGGCTGATGCCAACCTGATGAAGTTTAACCATGCCAAGTGCAAGGTCCTACACCTGGGTTGGAGCCATCCCAGGCACAGCTACAGGTTGGGCAGAGAAGAGATTCAGAGCAGCCCTGCAGAAAAGGACCTGGGGGTGTTGGTTGATGAGAAAATGAACATGAGGCGGCAGTGTGCTCTTGCAGCCCAGAAAGCCAACCGCATCCTGGGCTGCATCAAAAGGAGCGTGACCAGCAGGTTGAGGGAGGTGATCCTGCC
>JAOEHX010031212.1:0-27824 GCA_025448015.1 Bolborhynchus lineola
TTTTGATTGGATGTGAGGAAGAAATTCTTTACTGTAAGGGTGGTGAGGGAGTGGAATGTGTTGCCCAGGGAAGTTGTGAATGCTCCATCCCTGGTGCTGCTCAAGTCTGGGTTGGACAGAGCATTGGGTGGCATTGTTTAGTGGGAGATAGGTATCCCTGCCAATGGGAGGGGAGTTGGAACTAGATGATCTTAAGGTCCTTTCCAGCCCTAAGTATTCTATGATTCTATGATCCTATATATAGCCCCTGAGAAATTCAACCCAAAATACCTGGACTCTAGGACACTGTGTTGTGTAGATTATGGTCATGATTGAACTGGTGTGTTTTACAACATAAAAGTGTCGTAAAACACAGACATTTTTTAAGTTGCAGCATGTGGCATGATTCAGTGCAAAGTGTCCCTGTCCATGGTGAGGGGGGTGGAAGTAGATGATCTTAAGGTCCTTTCCAACCCTAACTATTCTATGATTCTATGATTCTATGTCAAAAATATTTCTGTTGCAGCCTTCTTGAATACCTACACCAGTAACTGAAGCATTTCAATTAAGCAATATTAATGTGTAAAACTAACTTTATTTCATTTGAAAATGTTGTTCAATTTCTTTTTTAAAGAAAAACTTAAAAATTGTGTTATATCTTTAGATTCTTAAATAACTTTTTCCATCCATTTTGGCTTTTGGAATGACAAAACCAATTTTCAACTGGAAGACACAAAAAAAAAAAAAAAAAGTAAAATATCGACTTAATATCAAAATTTTCAAATGGAAGTCCAAAACTCTTTGAACAGTTACAGTCCTGGGTGTGATAGAGAAGGGAGTCTCCAGATTCCTCTCCCAGAAGCCAGGAAGCCAGAGGAACTTGGATCAGTTGGAACCTTAGAGCTGAAATGTCCAGGATTGGAGGTAGCGCTGAAGCATGAGGTTTGAAATACTCTTGAGATTCTGCAGGGCACAGAAAGAAAACTGATGTGAGAATTGTCTTATGCACCCTTCATGAATTCATCATGTGTTGATGGTCAGTAAAGAATGTTTTGAATGGAAAATTTTAGCCAGCTCTTACATTAATTACACTTGCCCTATCTCACGGGCCGCGATTCACAACAAGGATATAACAAAGAAACAGCATTTGTATCAGGAGGTAGCTATTCAGATTTCATTTTGTTTTGAGCAGACTTAGGGCATAGTTTATAAATTGCTATAGTCAGACCTCACCTTCTAGATATGTTTGAACATTTTTAGGCAATTGCACAGTAATGTCACAAGCATTTTTATCATGTACTTTTGCAAAATTAGTTACAGAAACAAAGGGAATACACAGACGGAAAAGATCAGAGGAGTATTATCATTGCATGTCCATCTTTCGGATTTTAGTAAATGTCTCAATTCAGAAGTGAAAGAGAATCATCTTTCAAAGACAGAAAGAGAACCTGACAGAAATATAAATGACCTGAACTCAAAGCAGTTGCTCTGCAGCAGTTGTTTAAACAAATACGAGACTCGCCGTACTGAAGTCCATACAAGTGTTTGGCATGTTGTCTAGGAGGTGGGCTTCAATTGGATTAAGAGCAGAAATGTAATGCTACCAAGACATATAACATAGACTAAAATCCAGGTATAAAGCACACCAAAATAATGAAATTGTTTTTTGCTCAGTGGCACAATATTTTGCTGTTCAGAAATGACATATGCTGTTACTCAACTGCTGTGCCTAAAGGTACTGTACTGGGTAACGAAGCTATGCACTGATTTATAAAAAAATCTGTGTCTTTGCTGTTTCAGGGCCTGAATTTGGTGACCTGAAAGAAAAGAGCAAAACCAATTTGCTTTCCAGCACAGTAGATAGTGAGTCTGAACAACTATGAATACAGAAGATGCGCTCCAACCCATTAGTGAGCCAGTGAATAACTGTAAATCCAGGTATGTCACATATAAGCAGTTGATGCTTTGTCTCATTTAGTTTATACATTGCTAGGTAATGTATATTTTTCAGACTGCTTAAAAATGCTCTTTAATGAGGTATGTATATGATTATGTGTGTGTATAGCTGTGCATTGCTACACAAAACATGGTAATGCAAAACCACACATACAGGCAGAGATATGTAGTCACATAAGAGTTTCTTTTGTCTGAAAATTTCAGAACTTGACAATCTCTTTTTTAAATTTGACCAGACCCTTTCCAGTTCAAAGCTTTGTTCAGCAAAATGCAGAAGTGAGAAGCTGAAGATCTATTGAGCTATCCAACAGAAGCTAGTACGATATCACCACCTGTGAGTTTGGTACAGCATAGCTTAATGGAGTGCACATCAGATGATGTGACTCCATCCTTGACCTTTGTCTTGTCTCTGTGGCCTCACGCAGAAGTATAATTCTCATTTCATGGCCAACATCTAGGAAAAACCTCTTGTACCCCTGAAAACCAAATCTGACCATCTTAAACATGCAGGCTTTCTCATGAACATTCCTCAGCCAATATGCAAAGCAATGGCATTTGACGAAAGACCATCCATTCTGCAGGCTGATTTAAGATTAATAAAGACAACTGCTAGTGCCAGTTATGGTGCTGAATGATGTAGTGATACATTCCCCTACATATTTCAAGATTATATGAGATGATTGACCGAAGAATATGCATGCTAACATTTTCCACAAACCTGCGCTCAACATGGTTGATATTTGCCTAAACCCTATTTCTGTTATAATGCATACTGTGCTATTCTTGTTACTGCTGCTGAGTCTTGCTTGCAGTACTGTTCTTGCTAATTGCGTATTGCACTGCTTTTCCTAACAATTACCTGTTTTAAGTGGCACCTTCTAATTCAAACTCCTAAACTTTGCACAACTAAGCACTGTAGATTGCTGAATGAGTGAAAGGTTGCAGATTTGCCTATCTCTGTGAGATAATGAAATCTCAAAATAGTGCTTGTAAAATAACAGCTCGCTAGCTGTTTATGAGATACATAAATTACCACTCATGGTTCATTTTGCAGATTAGCACATTCTGCACATTATTCATTTTAGCTTTTGCTAGGAGGCCTGTAAGAATTCAGCAAAGTACGAGTAATACATTTACTGCATCACTAATCTGATGGTTCTGTTTTCAAACCCTCCCTACAGTGCAAAGACCAAGTTTTGAGGAAGCGCTGCATGTGCTGAAACTGAAGTGTGAGCTTGACTTTCAGTATTCGTCTATGTGATGAACCCTCATTATAAAACAGGGGTTTTTTTGTGCTAATCATTAAGCATTAAACATGAGTCTTTCTGAGTGAGAATTATTAGTAGGTCACCGAGGAAAGAAATAAGCTAGGACACTAGATTTTCTAGAACAGATTATATCACATGGCTGCTGAAGGTGTCTCTGGGAGCACCACAAGTGGCAGGGATCTGCTAACAGTAGACCTCAACCTGCTGTTTCACCATTTTGTTTAGTAAGAAGAAAGTGAAATGTGCTGGATTACGGGGTCCATCTTGTTTCCAGTATTAATGTATGGATTAAGAATCAGCAGAAGCTGTTCTAACATCCTGCTAGGTCCTTTCCTTACGAATTTTCTTCTAAACATTTCTAAACTTCAAACATTGCTAAAAAACCTGCAGAACCAGGAGCTGCTGTACTCAATGGTAATATATTTCTTTCCTATTACTATATGGGCTATAATTTCCTTTCCTAAGCTTCCAACCACTTTGTTCTGTGAGATCTAATAGCTATTTTCTTTATCACAGACATGATAGCTCGTAAGTGGTTTTGATGTTGAGAAACCCTCTTACCTTTTCCATGCCTCCAAATCCTAATTGGTTTTCCCAATGCTGTGCTAACAGCAAAAAGTAAAAAAAGAATTTTGCTGATAACATGTTTGTTACTCCTATTGTTTGCTTCATCTGGACTGAGATAAAGAAAAAAACCTCAGCAAACACAGGGATAGTAGGACATAAATGATATTTTTATTGCTTTGTCAAATTTAAGCTAGATTTTCACAGGGGTTGTTTTGATAGAATATGGCTATTTCACTTAAAATAGCACCAGCAAATTGCTCTTTGCATCTGTTGAATATGTTCAAAGTTGCACATAAAATCTTCAGCTCTTTCAAGGTTTACCAACAAGCATGAGCTCTCAGCTCCCAGGGCTGCCAGCCCTTGTCCCAGGGGCTCAGCAGGGCCAGTCTCTATCTCCCCAAAAACATGGATCCTACTGAGCCAAGCCCACCAAAGGACTCATATCCTGGCCTGGCTCTGGCCTGTCCCCATCCCCAGGGAGGTGTCTGATGGCTGGGGTTGGGGCTGCCCTGGTACCTTGTGGCTGCCTGCTCCTGTCTGGGATAGGATGGGCCTGACAGGCTGTGAGGATCTGACAAAGCTTCTTGTTAGCCAGAAGTCAGGATAGGTGGAAACTGCTCCAGCTCATGGGTCTCATGCCTGGGGGAATGTTAGGGTTAAGGCTATTTCTTTCCCCTGGTTTATCAATCAGCAAAAACATTTTGTGAGATGGGTAGGACAACAGCTGTAACACAGTACTCTTAAACTGGGGAATATGCAAGGAAGTTAAAGACACAACTGTTCAGTAAGCTTTAACAGTAGTTCTGTTTATTTTACAAATGCTTCAGGCTTTGAAATCACAGAACATCTCCCTCAGAGTGGTCCTGTGGTCTGGCTGCCAGAACCAGGGAGGCAGGTCTGTGTTTATGAGCAGATGACACCAACAGGAAGCCAGCAGCTATCTCATCTCTCCTGACACCACTCTGGGAGCTTGTGTTCCTTTTAAGCCACTCTTCTGAGAAAATGTGGTGACCACTGAAGGTTTAATTTATTTTTGTGCGCTAATTAAGCAAGGATTTGGACAGCTACAGCTGGGTTTGGAGCCCAGCACCTTGGAGAATTGCATGCTCTTCTGTGGGACCACTTTAAGCCCTGACATCTGGAAGCCTGCTAAAAGCAGAATCTCCTGCTAAAACTATTTCTCTGATGACAATGATAATTCAGTCATTTTTGGACTGCAGCTGATGATTTTTGGTTCTGATGAATATGGTCCTCCCTATTACAGGTCTTCTACTCTCCCTGGCACAAAAATGTTAGTCTTTTCTGTGAAGCAGAGAGGGCCTTTCTGCTCTCCTATATACCTAATTATTTGACTGTGGTGCAGGAGCTGGAATTGGGAGTGAAGAAAAACTGTACACTTCTATGTAAAACAAAATTCATGATTCCTTAGCTTCCCCTCTTACACTCCCTCCAAAGAGATAGAAAGGCAGATGGTAACCGTCTAGCTTGGAGATTATGGCACTCATCAAAGGGGAAGAATACTGGGTCTCATGGTCTTGGTTTAAATGCTGCTCATGTATTTCTTCTGTCATTGGGTACTTCTAGGCCTAACCCATACTTGGTGCAAATATTGGCAGATTCTTGCTGATTAATAGGCTGCAGCTCTCTCTTTAATGCATGTTGAAAACTGTTAAGCATTACAACCTTTTTCAGAGAAGTGAAAGATGTTTTTGCATTTCCACTATTCTGAAAAATGCAATAATTTTATCAGAGCCTTTCTGGGATTAATGGCCTAGTTGCAGGCATTTCAATTTGCAAAATAAATAACATCTCATCAATGAAATTGAGCAAAACATGAGCAAGATGGATAAAATATCCTAAACAAACAGATCTCTGGAAGCTGATATTAATAGGAACAAAGAGAGAGAGGTAATGAATAATCCATGTCATTGTTTTGGAAAATATTCCTAAACCAGAAACTTAATATGTGAGGGAAAGGTTTATTCTTCAGTCTTTTCTTTGTTGACTGCTTAGAGGCAGGAGTATAGGGAAGAGAAGTGAAGAAATGAGAAACTCCTCAATATATGTGTATTTGTCTGAAGGGAATCCTTTAAAAACTACTATAACATGTAGGAAAACCATGACATAACATTCATCTCTGTCATGTTTGAATTCTTCACATTTATTACAGTCTTTCTGAGTCAGAAAACAATAAGGAGATGGAAGTGCTCAGATGTAGGATCCAAGCCCTTTAGTGCAGGACTAACCTTTCTCACATGCTAAAATATCAAAGGAGAAAGTAACATTTTGGGCAGCAGGCAAACTAGCACCATTGCCCTCCTATAAGCAGTGCATGGCTAAAGCTGTATTTGTGACATCTCACATCAAAAATTTACTTTCAGTGACCACATTATTTTCTTTGACAAGCACCATTCCATTTTAGGTGGTTTATATGGATTTGGATTTTCCTGATGTACCTCTGAGAAAGAGGCAAGAAAGGAAAAGGTTGGCCATCCAACAAATATATGAATCCAGAGTAAAGTGCTTTATCTAAGCAACCTCTATAGCCACTGAAAAGAGATAAGCATTTTCAGAGGGATGTTCATCCTATGATTTTTAGGCCTTTGTTTCTTTTCTAACTGCGTATGAAACTTAGATGACCATCTTATATTAGATGCATAAAGCTGAATGAGATGAATCTAGGCCTTTGTTAGTACCAGATTGCAAGTTAGAAACTAAAAGTATTGCACTTTGTGATAATACGTCTCAGTGTACTTTAAAGTCTGCTTGATATTCAGTTGAATTAAGATGCCTACAGAAATTTATTCTGTCCTTACAGCATCCCTATTAATTAATTGTTCCAATAAGTTTGCTGCTCTATAATTTATAACTTGGGATTGCTCAAACATATTTTTCTGAGAGGATTCCCTCACAGTATATGGCCAGAAGGTTAGTTACTTATGTTTTGTGCATCAGTATATGTACTCAGGCCTTTTAGTCAAATGCCGCTAGATCAGAAGTTGGCTCTATTTCTAATGAAGAGTGGGAAACAGGAGTTGTTAATTGCTATACTGGAGGTAAGACAAAACCACAGAGTATAGATTCCTTTAGCTCTGACATAAATATCGGTCACTGTTATTTAATTTTGTGGTATTGCATATGATGTGATTTGTTATATTAAATTGTACTCTGAACCTCTCAAGTTCTGTACTCTGAATCTTTCAGTAGTCAGATGATTCAAAAAAGTCTTCATGATAAAGACAAACCCTTCCAGGGAACATGAGATTTGTAGGGAAGAGCTCAGGCTGAAGGAAGAAAGAGGGAAGAAGGCATCAGGAGTTCTGTCATGCATGGCTGGGTGCATTAAAACTTGCTCAAAATTAAAAACCACTGAACTTCCAAAACAGAGTTCTTTCATATTCTTTCATATTACTGGCCAGCATATAATAAATTAACAGCTTGGGTTTGAGAGAATGCTTCATAAAATTGGTCCTCAGAGTCATACAGACAATGAAATTAATTTCAGCCATGCTTTACAGTCAGCACCCAGAGTGTTGGTTTATAAAACATGTCTGTTAAAGTTGGCATACTCCTCTGTGAGAAAGATGGCAAGATGTGCAGCTCAGTAAATAGTAGTTTTATGTATAGTTTCTGCAGACAGTTGACAAATCAGGAGAATAATCACAGCATCTGACTTTTGCAGTGTAGTTTGGATGGGTATTTCAGCTACCTAATCCCCACACACTTTCTGGGTAGACAATAGAAGGGGAGATGTTCTCCCAGGCACCATCTGGAGCTTCTAATTTGTCTTCTGTCTTCAGCCACCTTCTGAAGAATGCTTCCTCTGTTGCCTAGAGAAAAGCTAAAGAAACTGGTCATAACATAGCTGACTAAATTCGGTGCTTAAAAATTATATCTTTGGATGAGTTTTTAATACTCACTTCAGACAAAGCATTCATATTGTGCTCCTGTCTTTTACTCTGTTCTTGTTTTGTTATGTTGCCCAACTACTTAGACCAGGAGTGATTACTCCATTATAGTTGGCTTTACATTCCATTTTCAAACTGTTTCTTTATGAAATCCATTTGTACAACTGATTCTTTATTATTTAACAAGTTTATTGCACTTCAAAGTATACTATATTACCATACGAATTCATATATTAATCAGGTATGTGCCTGCTTTTAATGATCCCTACATTAAAAAATTCTTCATAACAGCAAGCTGTGGCACTGCTTGTTGACAATTCATTACTAATATTTTTTTATAAAATATGTTTTAAAATAAGTTATTAATTAATTTAGCTATGCCTAGTAATTATTTCATAATTATTTCATAAATGATAAAAAAGGTGCATGCACACATGCTCACACACACTTCATCTAAAATTATATTGTGTACTTAATGGTCCCTTATCAAGCTATCATCAGTTAAATTTATGGTTATTATGCTTTCATGTTTGGTGTGAACATAAAACAATGACTATTTCAGAAAATTGTAATTCACTGAAAGTGGCGTAGAAATCCATTGAATTTTTTACATGGCTGTGACAAATAGTTCTTGATTTACAGCAAAAATTTCTCTATTCTACTTTACAGAGGCAAAGGATCAAATAACCCAGGCTAAAAAGAAAAAAGGCAGCATTGATATTGCTTCACTCATTAGGAAAAACCTTGGTAACCCAGTTTGGCCAGTGGTCAGTACCTCATCCTCATGGGTTTTAGAATTTGTGACAGAAATGCCATCAGTTAGGACGTGTCTTTTAGTTATCTGCAGTATAGTAAAAATAAAACCCCAAAGAGTATCATCTTGACATCCTAAAGTGCAGATAGATGTGATCTGCAGCACACGACCACGCCAGACTTTAAGCCACCAGTACAAGGATATTAACTGGCATGCAACATCCTCTTCCTTTTCTATTTGACCATAGCAAGCAGGGGTTGGGGCAAGAAAGGGAAAAGTGCCAACCCACACCTTATCCAGGGACAGGCCATGGTTTAGATGTAGACTTTGTCGTGTAGATAGATCAAATAAAACTAAAAGAGGAAACAGCAGTGTAAAAGGAACTAAATGACTTCTCTGATGTAAAGTGCACACAGCAGGACAAATCTGAATCCCACAAAAGCATATAGCCAAGGGCTGAATGCTGGGTGATTCGTAGGTAACTCAATAGCAGTTTGACTGGCATTTTCTAGAGTGATTCCCAGATTTCCTACCACGAAAAAGGGACAGAGAAGGTGATGATGGAAGTTGAAAGCATAAAGCAGTAGTTAATGTTTTCATTCTGTATACAAAGTGCAGATCCCCAAATCCTGCTCAGCCAGAAAGTGGTTCAAATTTTAGTCCCATAAAATAGAGAATAAACAGCAGGCAAGAAAAGAAGTTGCTTTTAATTTTATATAATAGGAAGTGAGGTCAGGCCCGAGTCCATAAATTTTGGAGTATTTTGCTGTTGCTGTTTTTAAATGTGGTAATATTTTAGCACTCTGGTCACACAAAACTGCTTTAATCATGTAATATATTTTTTTGACAATCAGGCATCCTACTACATTTCCTACAGCCATATTGTGAATTGTGAAAGAACAAGGCATTTAGTATCAAATCTTGGAAAAAGAAACAACTTGAAGCAAGGAGAATTAAAAGTGCAATAAAAATTATTAATGGCATTATTAATAGCCAGGTCCATGTCACAACACATTATAACATTTCTTTTGGAGGCATTATAATGTATCATGGGGAATGGAGAAGACCTAATAAATCTTTTCTATCTCTTTTCTCCCATAATCATGTCAATCAGCACCATGGAGTCATAGTAATTTATATCTCCTATTGCTTCCAGACTACACTATTGAACCCAGTCCTGTTACATAGACCTAAAAACTTCAAGTGCAGCATCACTGTGCTTGTTTCACCTAGAGGCACAGTCAGCAGGGTTGCAATAAAGATGGGGACCTGTTTTGTGGAATATAAATAACAGAAATGGTTGGCCTAACCTTGCCTTAAGGGTTCAGGTGGCATAGGCACCTATTTTTAATGGACTTCATCGCTTTTTTTTTTGCAGTAGATACTGCACTTTAAAGAATGTATGTCTGGTGTTCCCAGTGTGTAAATTAGTTATTTTAATTTTCACTGTTCTGTTTAAATGTTGCTTATCAATCATAATTTTCATCACATTTCAATTCAGCAGTATACAAAAATAAAAAATGATAAAAAACTTAACTCATGCAATTACAATTTTTAAGTAATTTTAACAAGATCTATATTATTTAGATTCATGCACTCTTTCAAATTTTTTTTTTTATTTTTTTTTTGGGTGGGGGGTTAATTTTAATGTGGAATTTGTTCTTCTGTTCCTGTGTTTCAGTTAAGAATAGGCAGAATTTCTTTGACTTTAAGGGCTTGAGAAAACTATGACTGGGGAAGAGAAGACGATTTTTCTCAAATACTTGAAAGTTAAGAAAATTAAAAGGTATTAATCTTTTCCAGTTCACCCTTTGTGTCTTTTGTCATGCAATACTTTTTATGCAGATACACTATATCAAGTCTCTTGCAAGTTTCCATTTTAGTGACACTTAGGATTCTGAAATGTCAACATTTTGCAGAGAAAGTGGCTGAATCAGGCCAGAGTAATTTCATTAGCAAAAATATGCAGCAAACAAAATATGAAGTCAGGTATTTGAATGTATTTGAAGGCAAACTAATTCTGTGTGGAGAGACCTCAATTCCCATGAGTGCCCTGTTAACAAAATAAACTTTCATAATTCCAAAAACTTCTTTATAAGTGACAAAGTATCTGAAAATCTATTATGCAAAGTGCAAGAGTTGATGATACTGTATCTATGGAATACTTTCCCACAGTAAGCAATATTTGACCCAATATGGCAGCTGGAGAAAAATATTTCAATTTTCAATTAGTCTGTGGACAGAATTGTGTTTTCCAGGGTAACCATCAGCAGCTGCAAATAATGATTCACTGTTAAAACTATTCAAACTACACTGTTCAAACTATTTAATTGCAGCATACGTTGAAATAGTCCTTTTAACAGATTTTCTTATGCAGGAATCAACTATCTTATTACCCAGTCAGTCCCAGTCAGAAAAACTGGTTTTTCCATGGTTTGAGGCATGTGTGATCACATGGAAAACTGTGACCTTTTTTAAACAAACAGCAAGTTTTCACAGTTAAAAAAGGAGGAAATAAACTAATAATAATAAGACTAATAATAATAAGACTAATAAACTAATAATAAACTAGATCATTTCAAGCATGGGTGAGTCCTAAAAAACATGTTCTATTTCCTGTCAAATGATGAAAATGACTGAATATGGGTTGTATTAGGGTACAGTTTCCTAGTTCTTCACAGTTGCCTTGTCACTTTCTCTATTATCACATTTTTAAGAAAAAAAATATTCAAGAGTTTTCTTCTTAGAAGTCATACAAGAATGATTTTTATGGTCAGCTCTATTTGCATTCTGTCTTACATATGACAGCCCACCAACAAACACTACAAAATATCTTATATGTAACCTACAGTGACCTTCAGCCATGTAGGAGTGGGCCTTGTATAACTGAAAAGGCAGAAATTCTATGCAGGCTAAACATTAAAGCAAGCTCACTAAGTCCCTTCTGAACTGCTTGGTCCTGACCTAAAGGAACTAGGAAAGGCAAAGGATAATGGAGGCACAATTGACAATCACCCACAGGAGATTTAAGTGAGAAATTGAGAGATTTCTGACTATCACAACAAACGGCACATGATGCATTAAAATTAGACCCTAAATTCTAGTGCCAAAAATGCGATTCACTGCAAAGTATGTGCCTAAGCACAAAGAGAGATTGCAGTGGTCCACAGTCCAGCAACTGCCCTGCTTAGAAATGTGTAAATTCCTTCAGCACCACAAAGGCTCAGCCATGCCTAAACTTACATATGTAGGTATGTATAGAAAATTCCAGTCTAAGGAACTAAGTGCTTCTTTTATTCTGCTGCAATTCAGTGAGAAGTCAGAAGGGTATCTAAACCCTCAGCCCTGGGGAGGTTTCCTGCAGTCAGAAGTGCTCTGAGCATAGACAGGGCAGCAATGAGTCCACTGCAAAGCACAGCAGCCAGAGAAAGCTCCTGTCAGTGGTCACAGGAAGAAGTAAGAGGTGAGATATTTGAGCCTTGGGGCTTTCTCCCCAGTGGGTGATTGAAATGTAAATCTCCTTTTCCCCTTGATCCACTGGTGCCTAGATTGCTGAGACAGGGCTTGGTCACCTTCTAATGCTTAGATTGTAGCAGAAAACAATGTAGAAGGTATATAATTCTTCATTGGTTGTAGCACATTTCTGAAAGAAGAGAGAACTGGGTGCCAACCCATTTTTCATGGACTATTAGGATGGTTTGTATTGGTTTAAAAATAAATTCCAGGTAGCAGGAATTAAAAAAAAAAAAAAAAAAACAACACCAAAACACCAGTTTCTGATCTCACTTTTATGAACCTACAATGTGTCTAACAACATGCACATAGAGAAGTTCATGTCCATAGTGTTTACTTTTTGCAATGGTGTGACTGTGTCTGAAATGCCTAAAGGAAGCAGTCCATGATCTGAATTCAAACCAAGTTTAGAAACTGGGAAAGCAATGCCATGGCGTGCCTGGGATTGGTCTAATAATTGAGCAATGCATGTGATCAAATTCCAGCATGCAGAATGCTTCCTTCCACCTTTATCTTCCTTGTATACATATAGCCAGGGAGCCAGCTTTGCTAGTTGAAAAAGGAATACCTCATGCATGGGTGAAGGAAACAGCCAAGCTCAAAGTAGTGAGTCACCAACAAAAATATTATTTTTCTGCTCAGAAACAAAGCTGAATATTTCTGGGAACATTCTTATTTCTGGTTTGTTTCTTTAGAAACATATATGCAACAGAAAATTGAATATACAATGGTTTGTATGAATAAAACCTAAAGTCAGCATTATAGAAAAGTTATATATTACTGGAACTAACTCTCTCCAGATTCTTATTTTCTGTCTGTTTCTGTAGAACATTTTGTATGGTGTCTATTTACTTGTGTTTTTGAGAAAAGAAGTTTAATCCTCTCTGTACAAAATTAGATATACTAATGCTTGGATAATTATAATCTTTGAAATACATTTAAATCTGTGTTTTAATAGTCCACAGGAAATTAAATTTTAAACCTGCCATCTACTAACTTTGACACTTCTAAGACAAATTTCTGTACTGCTTTGTTGCTTTTAGGCAATTCTTCACTTGCCAGGTTTGGTATCAGGCATAGAAGGCTGTATTGAGTCACTGCTTATTTGAGTGTTAAAATTCAATTTACAGTTGCACAGATGTTCTAAGATCCTTTGAATTTAATGAGGATGATTCACAGAGTTGAGTAAAGAGGATGGGCTTTGAGTCCCCTGATGTTTTCTGGGATCAATACATTCCAGATGAAAATCATTCAGCTTGATCCATGCTATCATCCTGCACCGCCCATTATCCTTGTCTGTTGTCTTGCTGCTTAAAACAAATGCATTTTGAAATGAACAGGTTTTAGTGACTGTTACCTGACTTGCAATAATGATATATTTCCCGTCTTATTTCTACATTCTCCTAATAATGATGTCCTGTATCGGTCCTTGAAAAGTTTTGTTATATCGTTATTATTTACATAGAGGTGGCAGCATATTATGCCTGTAATGCTACTTAGTCAGTGAAATTATTTTCAAATTTAGATTGAATACATTTATTTTTAGAAAAGAACAATTAAAAGTAGTTTTAAGTAAACCCTGTTTGTTCATATGAATTTGCAATACTGAAAAATATTAGGACAAACATATACCATTCATATCAGTGGTGTAGTCTCATGTGGGTATCAGTATCTGTGAAGTATCACCACACAATCAGAAACGTTACTGCTGAATCTGAATTATGGGAAGGAGTTGTGAAATTGCATGATATTGATTTATATGAGCAGAGATTGAACAATACTGAATTATTTGGAAAACAGAATAGTAAGGGAAAATAAAGTAGATCAAATTACACGAAAGGATAAATTTTAAAAAATGTCAGAGCGGGACTTCCTGTCTCCCCATCAAATTATGGACTGAAGTATGAAGCATCACAAGAATTTTTAGAGTTGTAAAAATTAGTACTACAAATCTTTGGAAAAGAAAGTTATGCTTCAGAGTTTAATCCAAATTTTAGTTACCATGCTGCAGAGGAGAAGTGGATATATTTTCATTACCCTGTGTTAGTCTGGTACCTCTAAACATGTGGTACTATTTATTGTCAGAGACAGGACCTTAGACAAGCTGGACCTTCATGTTTGAAAAAGAATAGGAAATCCAATACCCAGCTTCATAATAGCAATTTCTGGATACTGTGAACTGCCCCAGAGCACCTCTTTCATGATATTCCCTCTGCTTCTTAGTTTCCCAGGTGAAAAAAATTCCTTATCTCTGGAGGTATGAAGGTGGCTTAATAGCAAAGTTGTGCAGTCCCACTGCCAGGAGAGACAGTGACACCCAAGAAAATGTAAAGCAACCTCCAAAGTGAGATGGACCCTACAAGTAGGAAAGAGAAGAGCAGGGCTAGATGGATCTCATTTCTTGTCTCTTCTCTTAAAAGAGAACCTTCTTATTTCAAGCATAAGTCTCTGCATGTGTATCTGTCTGAATGTGCCTTTGTCTGCCTATGTGAAGGAGGTATGTGAAGCACTGGTACTTTCTAACTAGATATAATCTTTATTATACTCTCAAAAAGAAGCTTATAATCCATTCCAATTTTGGCAGGGGCTATCATTTGCTCCATGAAGGTATCTGCTGCCTAGCATATTCAAAGCAATATAAAATAAGTTGATATCAACCCAGTCTAGGACAAAACAAGGCAATATCAATAACCAGAAAGAGGTTGACTTCACTTCTGAAAATCTTCTCAAAAAGGATTCACTAAGGGGCACCTTCATAGCATATGGATTAAGATCCCCTTTTCCTACCTACAGCTTTGCAGTACCAATATTTGTTGCAGTCTTACTCTTGTTGGTTTCATTCTGGCTGGTGTCCAAGGTAGTCTAAAAACATGTTTTAACTGGCTGTATTTCTGTCTCAGGTTGATGAAGGATTTATTGATTCCAGTTCATGCTACAACTTATTGTCACTGTGATATGTGAGAGAGAGAGAGAGGGAAGAGGAAAAGAAGTAATTTTTTCACCATCTTACATACTGAGGAAACTTCTTTGTCCTGTCTCATGACCTGTCTTTCTCATTATGGCTTTACTGCAAGCAAGCATGTTAGAGAGTCATTTCTGGGATTCAGATGAATTTGTGCTCAGATTTTGGGAAAAGGTCTTTGTCAAAAGAGCATGTAAGACACTTTCAAAGAGTGCAGAAATGCACAGAATATGACTCTCAAGGACGTGGTGAGTTTTGATCATTTTACAGCATCTTATATTTGCACCCCAGAGTATGAACTGAAGAAGCAGCAAAATTTGCTCCACCACAAGTCAAAGCTGTTGTGAAAGACATTTACATTGGTAGGAGTCTCTGTTGTCTGGGAGCCTGGAATTCTTGTTGCTTTTTGAAGCATGGGAGCATGAAGTTCCTAGCAGTGCTCCTCCTCTTCCACCTATGGCAAGCAAGTACAGTAACATCACATCAGTATGCCCTATGTTGCTCCTGTGAGACTCCTGTCACATTTTTGCAGGTTTCATACAAAAATGCAAGCACATGGTTATTCAAATAAAGGCTTTATACTCAACATTATAGGTAAATTAACCAGATACTAGAATAATGAGTATTAAACATCTTTAACATATTTATATTAAATATGCTGGCTCTATAATGGCCATGGTGCCCTGCATCAGAGAGTTAAATAGAAGCTTACATTATGGTAATGTTTAATTTAGGATTTCTTAGGCTACTGAAAAGAAAAAACTTACATAAAATTAGTTATGCTATACTGAGAAAGTTTGTAGAGATTTTAACTTTAGTCCACAATCCTATTTGTGAACTTCATTTACAGTCTGAAGAAAAGTGAATGTCTGATCTATTAATAATTTTGTTTATGTTTGCTCAAAAGAATAATGATTTATTATATAAGAGAAAAGACACTCACTTGGTAGGCAAAGGCAATTTCTATCTTTTTTTTTTTTAATGCTACAGAATTTTTATGATGTCAGCAACCTCTTTTATTTTTCCCATTGGGACCAAAAATGATAGTGTTCTAAATTCAGTTTGTTGTTATATTCTCATGTGTTTTCCTTTTTTTTTTCTAGGGCTTTGATAGTGTGAATCATTCTTGGCTCATATAGTCTGAGTATTTCAAGCCTGAAAAGTACTGTCTCCTGAGTTCAAAAGAACATCAGATGCATTAAGCACAGCACATTTCAGAAAGCAGAGTCCATCTCAGGGTTTGCAACAGTTGTTTTTCATTTGCTATTTTGGTTTGCATTTCACTGGGTTTTGTGGTGATTAATGTGATCATTTTCTTGTTGGTGCTTACTGTATAGAAGCTAGGCAGTCACTCTTCAAATACACTGGGAATTTTCTAACATTTTTCAATGCAGCATCTATGCTGGCAACTAAACCAGTTCCAGGGCCCCAACACTATCTGCATACTCAGAGTATGTTTCCCAGCATGACTTTGACCTGGTCCAATTAGTGCTCCTCTGAAGAATTCCCAGAGCCAGCGCAGTCTTAGTTCTATTTCCAATAGGCTGTCTAAAGGCTGCTACCCTCTTTGGAAGCATAGCATGGGCACGCCTGGGCCATGCTGCTGGTCTCAAAGCCAAAGAAAGGGTCCTGACACTGTTAAATTTATCACTATAAATGTAGTGTCTGTTACCAGGAGCATAGAAATCACATGGCACACTAATCCTAACCTAATAATTCAATCACTTGGGAAGGTACATGCACAGTTTCTTTCAGATTAAGCCCCAATAATTGCACAATATTTGATAATTTTTGCCCTTCCCCTCTATATGCCTGACCCGCTAGCCTGTAAGGTCAGGTTATCTCTTGCTGCTCTCTGTCTGTCCCCATGACTACAGTATTTGAATTTCAGCAGCTTGTGCTTAGTGCCTTGCAGAGATCCTAGCTGGGGTCCTGGAAAGAGGAGAGCTGCGTCAGCAGGGCATGGTGCCCAGACTTATTAGTTCTGCCATGTTGATGCAGCTATGCTGCTTCATGTTCCACAGCAAGGACGTTTGGAGACATCTGAGGTATTATTGACTTGCATAGACATAAGGACAAACAGGCTGTTACTAAGAAATGTAAATGTGCACTGCATGGAAAATAAAGTTATACTCATCCCAGTTTTACATTTGCACGCACTGTGCTTATCTTTGAAAGTACAAAGGAGGAGTCAGAAATGGCTGTTGCACACAGTTCAGCTTCCCTAAATAACTGAAATTAATTTCAAGACAATAGATTTTCATGTATCCTAACATGACCATTTTCTTTATGTGCTAGTTTCTCACTTTGATGTTTGTTAGTGCTCAGTTTTCTATCTGGATTATAGATCATAAGGGAAATGGAAGCCCAGGTCTGTATTTCCAAAGGCATCTAATTTTCCATTCTGCAGTCCCTGAAGGTACCTTTAAAGTACAGATACTATAATTCCAGTCAAAGATACTGGGAACTTCGGCTGAGATTTGTCTCCCTGACAACACTGGCCCATAAAGCCAGGCAGTCAGGACCAGCCTACTTACCCCTGCAGTAGCTGAAACTAATGTGCCAGTTGCTTTTGAATGCCTGGTGTGCCAGTTTGCTGCAGCTGTACTTGAGATACCTGCTCTGTAGTCCTGGCTCCTGACTAGACCATGGGACTCTTCCTTGTATTACTAAATCCTGGGCTTTCTATCTTGGCCTTGGACCTTTTCAGTGGCTGTCATTTGATGGAGATGTAATCAATTGACTGTGATGTAACCTGGAGAGGAAAAATATATTTAAGCTAGGGCTTTCTCTCATGCCAACCCTTAAGTGCGTTGCTTCAAATTCATTGTGAGCTCTACAAAATACTTAATATGGCTTTCATCATTTAAGATGGTGACCAGATCATTTGTTACAGTTGCTTAATTGCATTTTAAAAGGTTTCTGTAGAATCCGACAGCTTGTTTCTGCCCTCTTTTCACTACAATGCAGACATAAACCAAATGCTTGCGCATTTGTCACAAGAGGACTGAAACCATCTGCACGGGGATGTGGGGGAAGAGAGGTAGAAGGATGAGGGCATCAGAAGCTGATATAGAAAAGTCCTTTGCTTGCAGTAGGTCCATATTAGAAGATTTTCTGCTTCAGAAACTTGTTCCCACCTTCACAGGATATTTCTTGCCAAACCAGCTGCTAGTCTAATTATAGCAACATTTTACTGTGTGGGGTGTTTGGTTTTTTTTTTCCACTGAAAATTATTACTAGATGTGTTTACTAGGAAAAATTAGCAACCTTACTTTAACTTTCGACTTCCTAAGCTATGGTATTTAGCTCCAGCTTGCTTTCCAGCCTATTTCTAGGCACAAGTTTTAGCCTGCATGTATATTCATAAACTGTGCCCAGTTTCATGGATCCTTCAAGTTCTAACAGACTCAGATACCTTAATCTGGACACTCCATGCCATGCTCAAAGAACATTTTTTTGCCAAAGCCATGTGGTTTTTCAGCAGCTGACCTGGGAGCAAGATAGGGCAATACTTCTGAGTTGCTGTCCCTTTTCTTCTGAACCTGACTTGCTCTTTTAATCTGTTATAGTCTACTCTTTAAAATAAACTCAGGTCCATAATACCATGTGGTGACTCAGATTTACAATACACGATGAGTTCTATTTAACTCAGATAGCTGAGCATAGCCGGAACAATGCAACGGAACTAGACATGTTTGTGAGTATTCACAGAAGGAAAATTGTTTTAAAAATGGAGGAAGAAGCTACATTACATTGCATATTGCCTGCCAGGATTCATTTTTAGAGTATCTGTCAAAAGCCTCACATTATTTTATAGAACACAGGGAAATAGCAAGGGTGGGAGAAGGAGAGTAAAACAAAATCAAATCGACTATTTCACACAGTATTGCAGATCCAGCATAAAGTTATATTGTTATATCTCCATCCTGAGACTTCACATAATTCCATCAACCTCCAAACTGGTTTTGCCTCTGGAATTTTAATTTGGGATAAGATGCACTGAGATTTAACAGTTCACTGATTATTAGAAGTCAGAGCTGTTTGTTATAGTGCTACGTTTGAGTGAGATAATTTGATTTGCAGCATATGCTAGGATATGCTAGGTGTACCCTCAAACAATTGTCTTGATGCCAGGAACAAAACTAAGGTAATAAGGGCTGGTGAAGCTTTTATTAAAAGAACAGCGCTGGAAATGGATCCATCAGTTTGCTGTACATAGGCATAACTTACCTATTAAAAAAAAATCTAAACCAACAAAGAATAAGATTCTGATCTTAATTAAAATTCAGCACACAAAAAAACATTCTGAACTTATATTTCTATTAACTCAGATGAGACTCTGGTTTAGTAAATATGAATTTGTTTTGACATTTGATCTAATGTTTGCTGTTGCCTGTGGCTTGGGTTTGGTTTTCTTTTTCGGTAGAAGAATGTATTTTATTGTGAATCAGTTGCCATGAGGCCTCACTCCTTAGAGACATCTGCCCAGAGAGATCTCGCTTTATTCTTTCAATGACTAAATGGGAAACAGGAATGCCAAGGTGAGTGAGCTGAACATATGCTTTCCCTTGGGAAACATGTAATCATCAAAAAGGCAGATATCTGAGTCTCTGAACCATTAGTTAAAATTATTTACAAAATAAAAAAAAAAGAAATTTTGAAATCTTTTCTCACCATTTCATACTTAATTTTTTTTTCTGCTGTAGTTAGAGGGCAGTGTAATTCCTTCAAAGCTTTTTGTGTGCTTGTATATTACATTATAAAGGTAATAATCAGCAGTAAAAATCCAGCAGTATTGCTGGACTGATTGGCATGAAACATAAACCTGTCGGAAGAGAAAATCAAACAGGCTCATAGCTCTGCTGTCAAGGCAGATTTATCCTTCATTGCAGCCTTGGCGGTCCCACTGCCTGGGATTAAAAAGCTAAAATCCAGTTGTGATCATTGCTATGATCTTGATTTAGAGTGAAAATTTTCCATTAAAATTTGCTTTGAATAAGAGCTGAATTTTTGAAACCCCACTTTTCTTTTAATCTCTTTGAAAATATTGGAATTTTCATAGAAAGGGAGAATATCTATCTCTTCACCCCATCCCATGCCCAGTTAAATCCCTCCAGTGTTTCTCAAACATCCCTGTCAACACTGCTATGTATTTGGTACATGATTTTCAAAGCTCCTCATTCATTTTTCACACTTTATGACACACTAGATTTTATGCTCTTCTTTTCACTTACACCCCACAATGACACAGGCACTGAACTCCAAATTTGCCCTTAAGAACTTTCCCTCTGGCTTTCACCTTTTACAGATAAACTTTAGGATTGTCACTTTGTCAGTATGCCTTTTTGGGTTAAGGAACCTCTATTTTAGAACCATTTTGCAGAGTTACTTTACTACAGATTGCCTTCCGTCAGCATATTAGGATTTTCTGAAAGAATTGGATCAAGCTCTGTAAATATGGATTACTTAAACTGCTCTCAAGTCTCCAGAAATGCTTTTAAAATACCAATGTCAGCCCATTGCTCGCCTGAAACAGGAATGGAAGCATTGGGCTACCATTAAAGACCAAAGTAGTGTCTTTCTGCATAATGCTGTAGGGATGAAAAAGTGCATCAAGCCTAGGAATGAAAATCAGATCCAAAAGTCAACTATCTTTAAAGTACTCTTTTCCATCTTTCCAGTCTTACATATTGCTTTCTTAAACTACTGGCATCACTTCCAGTGGGATTAAGTGGGGACCTAGGACCAAAACAGCCAAAGCCAGAGTAGAGAACACATGTGGGAACACACACTACAGCAGTGTATAATCCACGGGAGACTGATACCTTGGTGTTATCTAACCAGTGGTCACTATCCTGGGCAGCATATGTTCTCCCTGTCTGGAGAAATCAATATCTGCTGCAGATCAGGGGAAAAGCTGTGTAAGTTACCTATAGTACAACCCTGAATGCAACAGCGTAGCTCAGCAAATAGCTACCGTTTAATCTTAGAGAAAAGATAAAGAATAATATTTGTTTCCCCCCCATATTGCCTCAGCTTGAGGCTAGTACGGGGCAGGAGGTTAAAATACCTTCAAATAACAATTTCCTATTGATAAAATTTCCACAAACTAAAGTAATTTCTAAGCAGCCTTTTTTGTTTCCAAAGTGCTTATTATTTTAAAACATTCTGTGTGTATTTAGTCTCCTCTACTGTTAAGACCATCAGAAACCCATGCTGGCAGTCCATTGTGGTGGTGGAGGAAGAGGCAACCAAGTAAAATACTGACTGCTTTCTAGGCAGGCTTAATGTACAGTGAATTGTGAATTGTGGGTCATAGTGTTTTGTACTTAACCCCATGCCAGGACAAAGTCCATCACTTGAAGGCATGCTTATGTAGACCTACCTACTAACACAGAAGGTATAATGTAATTTGTTTTGTTTTGGTAATGAGATAGGAGATGCTGAATTTTGAGTTTATGTGCCCTATTTCATGCTTGGCACACTTCAAATCTGGAAAAAACAAATCTAAAACCAAAAAATCTTAGAGTTGGATTTTGGTTTTTGGTATTTGTTGTGTTTTTTTTTTTTTTTTCTTCTTTAGTAAAAAGAAAAAAACAAAAAACAGAAAGAAAGAAAAAAAGAAGAGAGAAAAAAATCCCCAAATCAGTCATACTTTATTATACTTCATCCCCTCTGAGATATAGCAAAGAAAATCAAGGAGACAGAATCCTGGATTCAGAAAGAAAAGAGTGGGTTCAGGAGAAAGAGGTGGCAATTTATCTTGAATTTATCAAATCTTAGTCTACCCTTTCCAGAATCTTATTTGAAAGCCAAAGATCACATCTGCTTCTCAACTACAGCAGGATTCCAATTGCTTCAGTTGCCTTCTGAACCTGAAAGAAAGCTTGTGTTTGAGATAATTCCTGGAAATAAGCAGAAGCTAACAGTCCCAAACAGTTTTTGTTATTGCATCTCTATATTTTTTAGATGTCATTAGGAACCTAGTTAGGTAAGAGGTATACTATTCACCTGCAGCATCTGCTATCCACAATAAATTCTGTATGACCAACATGTCAGAGTTTCAGCTGGTGTATATACTGTAGTGTAGCTGCACAGGCTCTAGTGAAGATGTAATAATTTACACCAGCTGAGAATCTGAACAAAACATTCCAGGTTTTTTTTAAAACATCTACACTTATCTTGCTTTTGGATGGGCCATTTGCAATAAATTGTACACTGCTGAAGATCCATAAACCTTATTGCCCTTGGTATTTTTGCTTATGTGGCTCTTCAATTTTTGTTACTACCTGCCAATCATTTTGCATGTAAAACTTTCATCTAAGTATTTATCAAAGTAAGGGAGGAAAGTAACCTGAAATCTACATTGACCTACAGTCCAGTCTTTCTGGTGATAAGATAGAACAAGACAGATAGAAATCTCAAGAAAAAGAAGCTACAAAGGCCAAGGATAATGTTCAAAACTAGCTTTTGCCACTTAGTCATAAGCCCTCAATCATTATTGCTTAGGAACACATATATCCATTTGAAAAAACTTGGTTGGGCTCTACCCTTCAGCAGTCAGAACAGGTTTCTTCTATATTGCCCTTTTCTATGTTCTTACTCCTGGAAGTAATCCAGAATAGTGCTGAAGAGTTCCTCTTCAACAGATGCGTTAAAACTGAGCTTTCTTTTCTATTTTTCTTCAGAATTCTTTGTAGCTATTGTCTGATCTTAGTTTGTATGAATAACTACTCAGACTACTCAAAGCAAGGCAGTCAATCACATGTACAAATAATACACCTGGTCCTTCTGAGAAATACTTGTGTCTGCTAGAGGCAGCCTCAAGAGTAGCGGCAGTTCCAAAGCTGTTATGACTCTGTGTTGAATGTTACAGTACATACTTGCAACAATTTTCTTGTGCTGGAAAGAGACATTATTAAGAACAGATCCTGAATAATGCCTTAGAGATGGGGTTTGGAAAGTACTCTTGCTAGAACCTTTGCCCTCTGAAAATACCAGCCATATAATGATTTTTTTAACTGTTACATTTTATATCATACCTTCCAAAATAGATGGTATGTGCAGTATTGTGATATAACTCCTTCTTGGCAGCAGAAGCAGTCTTCTCTAGCAGTTTCTAGCCAGGATATCCATTAGCTAGTTTAGTCCAGTTCTGTTTAAAGCTCAGAGGCCATGCATTTCTCATGTAACATTCAAGCCACTCCATCACTATTGAGTTCATGTTTTCCATGGAATCTCTCTGCTGAATGACTGCATATAGGTTTTATGGTAACTGCATGGCAATATAGATCTAGAATCTTAATTTCTTTAATACTTTCTTCAGGAGAAAATTCATTAACTGATTTTGTAGATTCTGATATACTGAACTATCATTAATATTCGATTGGTAGTTAACATATATGTACCTGATTATATAGTTCATTTCTATTTTCTTGTTATTTTCTGTGACAAGTTCTGACTTCAATTTCTCACTCACTACTTAATTATGCAAGGAACTGATAGCTTTGATCTGAAACAGTGGAGCATCTAAATACCCATCTAACTTAGGCATGCAGAGAGCTCATTAAAAAACATTGGATATTTCCATGTTTAAACTGAAAAGGAAAATCTAGTCCCTCCTTAACCAGCTTGGGACCTCAGTCATCTAAGTCAAAGTTCTGTCATAAATGAGAGAGACAATCAGAAGGAATGTAGAAAACGCAATGTCCAGAGACAGGGAAACATCTACTCAGAAAATAGAGGTTGTAGGGGAGCCTTTAAAGACATGAGAGACTGCTACAAAAAAAAAAAAAAAAAAAAAAAAAAAAGAAGACAAAAAAATGTTCTCCTTTTCTACAGGGGACGTCAACAAGGCTTAAAATTGCAGAAATACTTAGGTCAGACATTAGGATTTTTTTTACACAAGAGCTAGTGATGCGTTGGAATTGTCATGTCTGCCCGTGAAATTTCAATTAAAGCAGGTTTTTGAGAAACAGGTTTAAGAACTATCAGGTAAGAATAGCTGAAGTACGTCTGATGCTGACCTGGGACAGCAGAATAATCTCTGAGATCTCTTCAGAATGTATTTTGTCTATTTTTCTCTGTGATGATTTGAAGAAACAAAATTAGATGCCTACATTCTTTAATCCATCTGCCTTTGTCCTCCTCCTTAGAGGCAAATACAAGCATTTGTCCAATAACTGAGGCATGCTGTGAGAGCAAATGCAATAAAATCGTTAGCCAGACAGATGCAGTGGTACTAAGTAGGAGCTGGAAAAGATGGATAGCACAGGCTGAAAAACTTCAGTAGATTTGGCCAGAGTGCTTAGACTGAAACTCTGTTATCAGCATCCCTTGGGCTGCCAAGCTTTCAGTGACAGCAGAATTTAAACACTCATTTCATTGACTGCTGACTCAGTTCTATGTGAATTGAATAAGCAGTTCTTAGATCAAGAAGCAAAATGTAAAAGGTCCAAATTCTGCAATTACACATGCAGCTTAATCCACTTGAGTAGAACTGTTAAGTGTGGCTATTCTGATGCATAATGATAATGACAATAGATGTAAATGCAGCACAGAAGCCTCTTTGAGTTGTACACAAAGCATTCTACAATTAGATGATAGTTTTTTGATCCACAAAACCTGGCTTTTTTATCTTTCTTTTTTTTTAGATATTAAAACCCTCCAACAGAATAGCATATTCTGTGTATTCTGTGGAGCAGGCACATGTGGCTAGACTTCTGGCATACATTACAGCACCTTCACAGATCCTACAACACTGGAAAATTCAAAAAATTGCCACATTTTTATGTGTTTTTATCCTTGGCATGTAAAACTAAGACATCTATTTCTTCACTTACAATATTAAGTAGTCAAAGCTCAGAGATTTTTCTCTGTTCAAGTACTTTCAGCCGATAAAATGCATAGAATTCATGTTGATTGGTACTGGGCTCATTTTGTCAGCCATTTGAATACATTTGTTTGCATTACATAGATGAATTGTGGAATTTATCTGTCCTTTGTGAGACATCTGAAAGTTAGATAGGTGTGTTTGAGTGAGTCACTCATAGGCAAGGGAGAAAAATGAGGATAGTCAATGGAGTGCTCAGCTCATCCTAAAACAGGTCAGATGAAATCATCTGTCTCATTGAAAAGCTTGTGTGGGATTTTTCAAAGGAATAGAGCTACAGAGCTGTGCATGTGTTTTTCAAATTGCTATAAAAAAATATAAGATGTAAGAAAAATATTTTGTATATGGTGTTGGCAGATATTAATTGCTTGTTCTTTTAATTTTTTTAATGGATTATCCTGTGAATATATTTGTATAGGGGGTCCCACTGTTTTTCCCACTGACTGGGTCTCGCTGCAGTGCCCCAATATACAGAATAATATAGCTACCTCTGCAAATGCTCATGACACATATAAGTATACATGTCTGGCAGGGTATATGCAAGTGAGATGAGATTTTTATAGAACAGTCTGTATATTAATGTTTCTGAATTTAGACCTTTAAGGGAAATAGAATTTTGCATGCAGATGGCCTGAAACTGCAGTTCAAGACAGATAGATGTTAATGGGAACATTTAAAGACAAGTCAATTTTGGCTACAGTAAGTTTTTGGAGATAGAAGAGAAGTTGACTTTAATGAGGTCTTGTCTAGAAAACATCAACTACCCTTCTGTGTTCAGGTTCTGAAGGCTTGAAATATTATCCTTCCTTCAATCCCCAACACATCACAAGACAGTGCTCATGCTCTGTATTGTTGCAGGTACCTACTTCAGGCAGAAATTATAGATTTTAGGAAAGCTGAGGAGAAGAATTTCTGAGTAGAAAAATCTATTGCTTTACTGTAGCCTCTATGGGATTTTGATATTTTTCATACTGATTATTTTTTTCTTATGAAATAAGACAAAATACAGCCATCACATTTATAGAATAGAGCAACAAAATCCAAGCTGGGTGCTTCAAGCAAATCTGGAGAAATAAGGACGCAAACTTTAAAATACAGTTTCATGAATTTATAATATAGAGGATATAAGCAATGTTAACCTCTGGGTCTCAATTTTATGCTTTGATTAACATTTACAGTACACTGACAATCTATAATGTAATTTATTATTTTTGTATAATAAAAATCCTTTCTATTTGCAGGTTGCCTCGATAGATGAAATGAGAAAGAATAGCTGATTTTCAGTACTTTTTAAAGATTAGACCAGTCATTAAACGAATAAATATAATCCGAGTGATATAATCACATAATAAACTAAATTATATAATAATCTAAATGTGAGAACCCAGTTTAGAAAATAAGAAATTCCGTATATACTGCTTTTGTCTTTTTCAAGATACCTGCATCAGATATAATCAAGATTTGTTCTGTAAGGAATTCAATCCTATACTTAAACCATTTTAATTATGGAATTTGTTATAGACATACATTATTACTAAGTATATAATTTTAAATCCATTGCAGTATATAATTACAGTATAGATAGTGCATACAGTGCATCTCAAAATACATGTTCTACAGATGAGATTAAGTAATTAGATAGGAATTTAATGTACAGTCTATATTAATTAGCAGTATTTGCATGCATAAAATATTATGTTGTTTCATTAAATTGTAATTTTGGTATAAAACTATAATTTGTGTACCTGATATAACTTTATTATAATTGTTAATAATAAATTGCTTGAAGGTGATGTTCACTGTGCCATAGGTATACTGCTTGGCATCTCTATCAGTTTTCTTTCATTTCTACAGTGTAATCACTTCAGTGCCTAGTCATATCTTCTGTTAAGGTCTTGACAATGAAAAATTTCATAGACTATGTGCATAATTCCATTTATAGTTGATGTCTTAGAATTTAACTTCTTTCCTACTATAAAAAATGGTGAAGCTTCTTTTGCTCATTCATAATGAACAAAGCTGTAGGCAATGTCTCAACTACAGTGTTTCTGCTGATAGCGCAAAAAGCATGTGCTGCCAAAGGCATCCTATGCTGCCAATGCCAACACCAAATGCCTCTGGTACAGGATATAGTCAACACGCAGCTGCTTCTAGTGCTCAAATTCGTGATTTTGTAGTTGAAAACAAGGTTCAACACATAAAATGAATGTAACCCACCTCATGACAGCATCTAACACCTTTTGGCAATGGGAAAGGAGTATGAGGGGTCAGAATGTGATTTAATATGGTACCAACTGGAAAGATCAATGGTATCTGGAATATTAATATGAATAATGGACTTTTCTTCTCTTTTTTGAGCAAAATATTAAGGTAATCCTTGATACAGGCAGAAGCAGGTTTTGGCATGGGATAAGGGGCTGCTGTTTGCTACACAGGATTGAAGATGAAAATGTTCAATCTGCCCTTCTTCCTGGTCTTGTGTAGCACACAGGGCCTCGTGTAGCAGAAATTAAGTCAATGAAATCATTCCCATTGATTTCAATGGTTGTTTGGACTGATGCCCAAAAAAAGAGGCAGTACATTTTCTCTAGAAGCAATAGTCTCATCTGCATTCACAGCACTAACATCTCTAACTGCTTCCCACCCCCCTTTTTTTGGGGGAAAAAGAAACGAAAATCAAACCTACCAAAAATCTTCCTTTCCTTGTTCTCAAATTCTCTCAGTGTCTTAGTGTGCTTTTGTTCGAAGCCTCCTGGGAAACATGTGGTGAAAAAGCAACATGAACAATCGATACAGGAATATTGTGTCATTGTATATAATCTGTTGACCGTCATATTTGAAAAATTATGGCAGTAAACTGAAGTCCCCAAAGACTGGAAAAAGGGAAATATAACCCCCATTTTCAAGAATGGGAAAATGGATGAGCTGGGGAATTACAGACCAGCCAGCCTCACCTCTGTGCCTGGCAAAATCTTGGAGCAGATTCTCCTGGAAGGCATGCTGAGGCACATGAAAAACAACA
>JAOEHX010031215.1:0-2500 GCA_025448015.1 Bolborhynchus lineola
GACCAAACATCACTAAGCCATAACTAAAAACATTGGTGTTATCAGCACTGTTCCCAGGCCGAAAGTCAAAACCACAGAACTGCACCAGCTACTGAGAAGGATAAAAATGACTGCTACTGCTGAACCCATGGCAGGGTCTTTTCCTGTATTTGCAATTACATCATATATAGAATACATTTCGTATTTTTCATATAGTAACAAACATTTGAGGCCATTTGAGTGTGCAAAAAAGGTCAGGACTTCTGAAATTAAAGTACCTGGAGCAGCAGTGGGGTTGCTTCACCAACAAACAATCTTTAAGGTATAAGGAACAATTTGAACATGCTGAGATTTTAATGTTAAATACACTGTATTCTTGGAAGCAACCAAAAACCAATATTTGTTTAAAAATGAAGTTAAAAAGCAAGACACCTAAAACATACACAGGATGAAAGAATTCCCTATTAGGAGAAATCCAAAGGATGCTTTTTGAAGGCAGGCCTTGAGAATGAGTAAACTAAGTTTGAAATTTAAGACAAAACTGAAGACAAGAGCAGTGCTTTGGGGAAAGGGAGAGAAATTTTGCTTTTGTCTGCTTTTTATAGTGAAAACTCTGTCAAAATCTAAATCAGGTTAATGAATTCTCAGGTATGAAGTTACAGGTTTTATTTTATTCTTGGTCATCTCACATTCCTGAGCAACTGCGTTGAAAACGACTCTACCAAAAACTCCTCTTTGAAACTGTACTTTGCTATCCTTTACCTTCTGCCTATTGAGAGCACTGTATAAAGTTAGCACAATTTTAACTCTGAAAAAATAACTTAGATTAGAGTCAAGGAATGCAAATCCACAAGTTTTTCTAAATGCAAAATCAGCACCATTTATAGCAAATGTTGCTGTCAGAAAGGATGTTGTGAAAGTTCCAGCTTCAACATTATCTCAGCTATCAAACAAATATATTCTACATCTGCTTCTCTGACAAAAACAGACACAGCAAACAAAGCACAGTGCAAACACATTACCATCAGTGTTCAAACCTCAGCCTGTTATATTTAGACATTTGTGGAGTTTAGGTAGAGCAGACATGGCACCAATAGTCAGGCTCTTAAGGCTTTTCTTATAAACCTTTCACACGTCATAAGTTTGGAAAGTTGGCTCAGTAAAATGAAAGCCTACAATGAAGAGGATAATGAAAATAGTTTGGCAACATTCACCATAAATTCAGAAATTGTCAACAATCACAGCTATGCCATGATTGGATTTTAACAGCAATCTAAGCATACAGGCACTACAAGAACCCTGCAGAGGAAATTTTGACAAGGACATGTCACAGGACAAGGGACAATAGCTTTAAACTGACAGGGGAGACTGAGATTAGACCTTAGGAAGAAATTCTTTCCTGTGAGGGTCATGAGGCACTAGCACAGGTTGCCCAAATAAGCTGTGGCTGCCTCATCCCTGGCAGTGTTTAAAGCCAGGTTGGATAGGGCTTTGAGCAACATGGTCTACTCAAAGGGGCTCCTGTCCACAGCAAGGGGTTGGAACTAGAGAAGATTTAAGGTCCCTTCCAACCCACACTATTCTATGATAGGATATAAAAGGTCCCTTTTTCCATCTTCATGAAAGAGTCACCTGCCTGACCAATCTAAGAACCCCAGAAGTGGTTTGTAATAAACACACCATTACTCCTGAATAATCAAAGTCTGATCATTGTGATGTGAGCTGAAGAAGGATAGTGCCCTTTATAGCTCTGCATTTTCACAAGATAGAAACACAGGATCAATCAGGTTGGAAAAGACCTTCAAGATCATCAAGCCCAACCATTCCCCCAGCACTGCCAAGTCCACATCTAAACCATGCCACTAAGGGCCTCGTCTACACGGTTTGTGAACACTTCCCATGGATGGTGATTCCACCGCCACCCTGGACAGCGTGTTGCAATGCCTGACTGTCCTTTTGGGGCAGTCATTGTTCCTAATATCCAGATGTTAGTAACTTAATTTTCTGTCAGTAACCATTAGTGATAACATATCACCACTGTCAAAAAATTACAGCCCAGTCAGTGTAGCTCTTGCAGTATATTCCATTACTCTTGAATACACATTTTTTCAAAATCTACCTTCATACAATGAAAAATTAATATTCAGGTCAACCAACATGATAAATATATTTGTGCTGTATTTGTCTTTTGTTTGGAAAGATTTGGGAGTTATTTTCAGTCCAATGTGTACATGAACTTCAAATCATTTACACAAACAACAACATGAGAGTAATATTAAAGGCACTGCTATGTTTCTTTCACCTGAGTTTGAAAGGTAGAGAGCATCTCCAATTGTTACTTACAGACAACAGAAGAATTTCAGTTTAAAAAAATTAAAGCAAGCAGCTAGAATAGCAACTTCTGGATGCTGAATACTGAAAATAATAGTAATAATGTTAATATTGCTGCAAACTTCAGTGAACACTGGAGCAAGACCAATGTTCTACTTCAAAATTTTTTGGCTTCATTATTAAATGTCTG
>JAOEHX010031215.1:7500-28562 GCA_025448015.1 Bolborhynchus lineola
TCAGTTATTCTTGTATCCATTGTACTGTTACCTGACGCAGATTCCTGGTTACTTTCACATCATGCCAGGCATTGTCATTAAATTTCCCATTCACAGGTTCCACCAGTGCTTCAAAGGCCCCTGAGCCCAAATTAATGACCAAGGAGACAGCTCCATTTTTCAATGCAAGATTGACATAATCAGCCGATTTTCCTGTGTGAAGCATCAGTCCATTCCTCTGAAGTGTTTTAAACGACAGAGTTATCTCATCACTGCTACTCTGTATGGGATTCTGAGATAAATCATAGCAGAAGTATTCTGATCCCTTGAATGTCGCAATGTATTCTTCTTTTCCTGACAAACAAAAGGAGAGAAACAAACAAATAAATCACTGCAACTTGCAGGAATTCTTTTCAGAGCTAATTGGTACTCTGTAAGCACCATATAAAGAAGTAATTCATTTTAAACACTTAAAATCCATGAAGGAAAAAAAGATCTACTATGAACATGTTTTGAACTATATTCCTACAGAATTTCTCATGGGTATGATTAAACTCAAAAAATAACACTTTTTGAGTGTTAATGACACTCAAAAAGTGTCATTAACACACTGCATCAGCAGTTGTGTTAATGATATTTAGGCAATCTGATCGACAATGCATCTAAGCATAGAACATGCAGTAAATGCACAAACCAACATATTATTCCAGTTAAAACCCAGACCTTTTCCTTCCCAGATCTTACTACAACCACAACACCTCAAAAAGAATCAGTAAACTGGATCTCTCCATGTGCACTGGCCTGAGGCCTGGAACAAACCAACACTACAAACCATTCATTGAAGAATCTACAAAGCTGCTACCCACATGGTGCTATGTGCAAGTCAGCATGTGTAAGTAAACAGAAAGGGTTTTCAGGCTTTCTGGATTTGTATGACACCCATGGGTGGGTAACAAGTTATTTCTTTAGTTTATCCTGAAGGTGACCAAGAAGCACCACTCGAGTGAGACCCTCCTCCACAGTCCCATGTCTGCCTCCAGGGGCAGCAACACAAGAGCTATGTGGAGACATTGGAATGAGTCCAGAGGACACCATGGAGATGCTCAGAAGGCTGGAGCACACCTGTGCTACGAAGACAGACTGAGAAAGCTGGGCTTCTTCAGCCTAGAGAAGAGAAGGCTTTGGAGAGACCTTAGAGCAGCTTACAGTGCCTAAAGAGAACAAGAAATCTGGAGAAGGGCTTTTGATAAGGGCCTGTAGGGACAGGACAAGGGGAAATGGCTTTAACCTGACAGAGGGGAGAGACTTGGATTAGACATTAGGAAGAAATTCCTCCCTGTGAGGGTGGTGAGGTCCTGCACAGGTTGCCCAGAGAAGTTGTGGCTGCCCCATCCCTGGCAGTGTTCAAGGCTGGGTTGGATGGGGCTTGCAGCAACCTGATCTAGTGGAAGGTGCCCCTGATTGTGCAGGGGTTTAGAACTGGATGAGCTTTTAAGGTCCCAACACAAACCCATATGTGATTCTGTGATCATCTTTAACCAGTGCTATGCAGTCTGCAGCATCCTTACAATTTCTAAAATTTCCCACTGCTTTTAGCTTCAATATATCCATGATATTCAGCAACATCACCAAAGAACTGTCATTAAATGGTATGTTCAATCATCTTCATGCAAGATGCCCAAAAAATATTATATAAGCTGCAGTTCTTCCCTCTACCTTACTTTGGGACCCCTCTGGCACATGAGCTGATCAAAATCAACTTGTGTATGAAGCTTCCCTATAAATTCAGTGGGAAAAGACCCTATTTCAGGCATTTCTGGAAAGATATTAAGATGGGGTTTAATTTAGTCACAAATTTCAGCAAGAGAACAGTACAGAAATTCTGAATCTGAAGTTAGGGGAGTTCAATGACTTAAGTTATGCTGAAGCATTCAGACTTTAAACAAGTGACTTAGATCTGTACCCAACTAGCACTCGTTTGTTTAAAAAACTGGCTTTAAACTGAAAAATAAAAAGCCAAAACTGAGCATAACATTTCACTTCAGAAATACTTAGGTTGAAAAGCCTGAATCCTGTGGGTAAAAACTAACTGCATACTTTTCCTGCCAAACTCTTTTTTGCTCACCTGCCAAGGCAAATAATGGACATTTTTGGTATTTTTCCCTTGTAGGATTGAGTTTCACATATTTGGTCTTCAGAATTCATTGCAAGACTAAGATACAGATCCCCTACCAGGACAGTATTAGTGTGGGATGCTAGTGCATCAGAGCGTGAACCCTCATCAGGTCGGTCACATCCATACCTCTGATAACTGGGAGAGGTTCTGATCTGACAGCACTATGCCCCTGGGTTGCAAAGTCATGAAACGAACCCTCTTCTGGGGGGACTCAATACAACGTCACCTTCAAATTTCCAGTTGTGTAACTATGGGTATCCTGCCTGAATGGCATAATTCCTGATCCACATTAGCTCCATTTCAGCCATTTCATTTGCCATTTCAGATTTCAGTAATTATGGGCTGCTAAAAGGCTGCAGAAAGGCCAGCTCAGAGGACTACAAGGACAGCCAGGAGCTCAGCCGTCATGTCCTGCGATCCTGGAAATCTCAGTGTCTCATTTTTGAAGAGGGATCAAGCTTTACCAGTAACTCCTTCAGGCAACCTCCAGCTGTAGGTACAGCAGCAATTCCCTTTTTCTCAGTAGTTACTATGTTTTCAGTAGAATTCATTACGGATATTTCTGATGTAAATGGCTTTCATGAAGTTAAGGCTGAAACACTGAAATGATTCAGCAATATTTGGATATATTGGAAAATTCACTTCTGGTCCAAGAGTTAAAAGAACTTTGACTTTTATCCTGATGAGTTTCACTGCTAAGGAAAGAAAGAAATGTCTGGCAGATAAAAGGTCACAGGGCTTGACTGAGCAGCTAATGAGACAGTCTGCAAACCCAGCTAGAGTCATCTCATTTTCCAGTAGGTACTGCCTGCTAAGAACTACAACAGTTTTGAACAGGCATTTGACAGCTGAAAACACTCATCTTGGTATTACAGAACAATAAATCCTGAAAACTTCTGGTTTCAAATGACTGAAGGGAAATTAAGCCCATGGTTTTTTCTACAAGGAAGTATCGCAACAAATGTATTCCCTTATGTGAACAGGTATCCATGACATGATTTCAAGAAGTACCTATGAAAAGACTCTAGATTGACCAAACCACACATAATACAGAAGTTATTTGAAGGGAGGGGAGGCAGTGAGAATCTATCTCCACATGCCTCCAGGTATTTGGAGTAATATATTCCTCACAAAAAAATTAAAACTTCCTCTTATGATCACTTGGATGCAACCTCAGACATCTTTGCCCTCAATATGGCATTGACAATTGGAATGTGATTAGACACTGCAACTGCAATGCTGCCTTGCCATACCCAGATATGAACTGCTAAGATAGAAGGTAAACCAGCCACAGCTCTGCCACTGCAGGGTTTCAGCACAGGCTAGCAAAGATTCAGAGAAAAAAGATCAAGAAAAGGAAATCAGGTTGCAAAGCTTTACTGTGTTTTGTCACGGTTATTTGAAAATAAACAGAGATATCTCTGGCAGTGTCCAAGGCCATGCTGGACCAGGCTTTGAGCAACCTGGTCTAGTAGAAGGTGTCCCTGTCCATGGCAGGGGGTTGGAACTGGAAGAGCTTTAAGGCTTCTTCCATCCTAAACAAGACTGTAATTTTACAATTTCTAGCAAAGCAGGAGCCAAATACAAGCCAAAATGTTTCGTTGATCAGTCACAGGACAGAAAAACCATGGGGTAATACTGATAACTATCCCCATAGCAAATCTTTAAAATCACCCAAATGTACTATTTTACTCAGTATGAAGGTATGTATTTAAATTGTACAGACTGCAGAAAATAACACAAATTTTTTCTATAAAGCAGCAGTTATAATCTATTGCTCCATTTCATAACATAACTTTTGTTGATTTTCTAAAGTGAATTAAGAACAGGCTTTCTAATAAGCAGTTGTGCATACTGCTGGTTGTTTGTTTGTTCAAATTATCACTTAATGATACTTAGAGAAGCCATTAAAAATGCATGGCAGTCATTCTAGCCAGTATGAAGTGTTGCACTTCATTTAATGACTAAAATGTAATTACCTGCATAAAAAAGGCACAAGATAGTATGAACACCGATAACTGAATTTAACATGGCTTTGTTCTGAATTTTGAGCACTGTAAATTACTGTATATTACAGCAGTTACAATCCTGAAGTATGGATAATTCATCAGGACAGAAAGATGTGATCTCCTTGTGTCATGCTGGTACATGAAGCACATTCTGTTAAAGTATCACTCGTGAGCAAAGGGTCTATTTTCCATTTCCGTACTTAGGATTTGCCCTGCTCCCCCACTGAAGTCAACAACAATTTTAACATTTGCTTATCTGGAGGCTGATTTCAGTCCTTAGAATTTGATCCAATATCCAGAAGAAATACTTGCACAGGTCTCAGCAGATTGTACAGCACTATGTTAGGCTTTACAGCATATTGAGCCTCCTCTCTGGCAGTGTTTAATCAGAGAACAGGTCTGGCTGGTTCTATAATAACTTGATCATGTGTCCACGCCTGATGTACATCACATGCATGTGACTGGATGTGCTGGTCTTAACAGGTAGTAACAATAATGGGACCATACGCTAACGAAATAAAATTGTCCAGAGAGGGTAAGTCAAATCTCATTACTGATAGCCACAACATTTATTTACAGAATAGACAGGAGCCTTAAAATAAGTTTATTAACTAAATTCTAAGGACCTGCATCATGTGACAACCCAAGCTATTATTATACAAAGTGTTGCTGAGCGCTGACAATTTATCTATGTGCCAAAAGAATTCCTTTCAAAGAGAAAGTAAGTTGGTACCAGTGATACTTCAGAGCCAAGTTCCTTCTGCTCAATCTTCAGAACATTAAATACAGACTGTATAAGCTAAGCCAAAACAGAAAGTACTATGTTCTCAGAAGCACTGTCCAGTGCTTCATTTCATTGCAATTTAAAAAAAAAAAACAAACAAACAAAAAAAAAAAATCAAGCATTTACCCATTACACCATTTTCTTAAAGTTTTTTTTCTGGAAAGTAATGCAGTGTAATCAGGAAAGACTGCACCAAACAGCATGTAGACAAAAACAATGAGTAACTGATACAATAAAACAAGACAGCCTAAACTCTGTAGTAAACACGAACTGGAAGCTTTACAGCAATAGCAAACTAACAGCTTGCCATTCCACATAAGGGGAACACTCACTGCACTGGAGGTGTGCCACTGAACCTAGAATGATCTCAGGATGCAGCACACCCAAGGCTTCTCAGCACACTGCTCTTTCAGGAGGCCTGGCCACACCCTTCCATAAACAGATTACTCACCTGAATTTGAGATAAAAATTATAAACACTACAAAGTCTTTGTCCAAATTTATACCTGAACCTGACCTTAATTTGTTTCCCAATTATGCTAAGCAGGCTCACTTGATTGCATACAGAAACAAATCATACAGGCACTCAGAGAGAGAAACAAGTGATTACTGTCTGCTTAACCAATAAAAGACTTCACTCTGAAACCAAGAAAACCAACGCAATTATGATAAAACTTAAACTATTAATTCAGAGGGAGTACAGATGGTCTACTTTATCAGTTACGGTTGAATTTCTTTTTTAAAAGTATTACTGTTGCTAAACACTATCAGTTTTCTGTTCCTATTTCACTTCAGTGTTTTTTTTTTTTTAACAGAAGTTTCTCCCATTTTTTCTTCCTTTTCTCACATGTGTTCCTTTCCAGCAACTATTCCCTTTACCCTTTAAACAAGTCTTCACAGAAAATTCCAAGGGAACAATCTGGGTAGAAAAATGAGATTCACAATTTCAAATACAGAAGTAGGAAATATCCATCTATTCCCCCTCCCATATCCCCATCATGTAATTACAAATCCCTGTCTCCCTTCCCTATTAATAAAATATACACTAAAAAGGAACAGAAATTGCTCTTCTTGAGCATCTTATTTGTCAGCATACCCAGAAATGCATTGTGCAATCTGTTGTTGCAATATGCAAGCAAACTTTAAGTAAGATGTAAGACTTTATTACACATAAATCAGGAAATGAGCAAGTCACACTCACAGGCTGTAAAAAGCAAACAGCTACACTGCAAATGGAAACTTTTAGTCTGAAAAGAGCTGCTATTGTTACAGCAAGATGAAGATACAGTATCACAAACCAATAGTTACAAGCTCTGCAAAGCATTCTAAAATAAACTCCAATTTTAATAGTCACATTACACTACTTTCTTCCTCCTTTATTAGGAAGCAAGTCTATTATGAGATAATCACAGCCAGCCTCACATAAGAAGAAAACATTGAAGACTGAGCTACTTATTCTGAAGGAGTCAAGAATAATTTCTCAAGGGCTTATTGCCATTATTCTAAATGATCCTTTCATAACAAAAGGCTGTACAAGTGTCTATTCATTCCAAAAAACCAGGGAGCTGGTGAACCATCTCATCCCCTGCACCATGAGAAAACGCTGCACTCAAAAAGATGACAAGAAGTAAGACTTGGGTTAGTCATAGAATCATAGGACGGTTAGAGTTGAAATGGACCTTTAAGATCACCTAGTTCCACCCCCCCGCCACAGGCAGGGACACCTCCCACTAGACCAGGTTGATATAAGCCACATCCAGCCTGGCCTTCAACACTGCCAGGGATGGGGCAGCCACAGCTTCTCTGGGCACCCTGTGCCAGCTCCTCACCACCCTCCCAGGGAAGAATTTCTTCCTATGTCTCATCTGAATCTCCCCTCTGTCAGCTTAAAGCCATTCCCCCTTGTCCTGTCCCTACAGGCCATTGTCAAAAGCCCCTCTCCAAATTACTTGTAGTCATTCCAAGCAACTAATTTGGATTAGCATAAACTCTGTTTATGAAGTCCACTAGCAGTACACTTAAAGAAAAAAAATAATAAAAACCAAACCTCAAACACTGAACTGGAAACTCTGGGCAACCTAAGGCTGCACCACTTGTAGCCAACACACAAGTAGAAGGAGTACAGGCTTAAGTAAACAAAAAATGCAAAGTAAAATTGTAACTGACAAGAATTTAACGGCAGAAGTGATGCAAAGTCATATAGACCATCATGTTGCAGTGGGAGAAGAAAAAGCTGTTGTAGCTCCCGTTTTATTTTAAGCACAATCATTAAATTAGTCATAAATTACGAGAAATAAGAACTTGCACAATGTAAGCCTCTCATCCCTCCCCACCGTCTCAGATGAGACTAAAACGATGATAGTTGCCACTCATGATAAATGACTTAGAGAGAACACTAGGTAAGTGATAAATTACCCCATTTTGCTAAACAGCAATTTTAATTCATTTCTAAAATGGCTAGACCATGCAATTTCCTCACTAATTTTCAGTTCCTTTTATTTAATCACACAGAGTATGCACTTGAAAAGCAAATGTGCAAATGGGGAGGGAGAGTGAAGTGAGCAGGAGTTTTTCGGAAGGATGCCATCTTAGTGTACACTGAATACTAAATTGCCAGAAGGTGAAAATAAGTGGATCTTTTTCCTACAGCCACATCATTAAAAGCAGATTATAAAGTCCTGCAGTTTATATGTATCACAGTGATAATGCCTTTCGTATAATTACTCAAAACCTCAAAGTTTGACATCATTTTAAAGGCATTCTTGTTAAATTAAGAATGAACTAGAAAATGCCAAGTATACTTAAAATTTCTATATCCACAGACAAGACTAGTCTTACTTCTTAAAACTCAATTAGGGATTCTGTTAAAGACTCCCACTGACTTTGCCACTCAGCTGCAAAACACAGATTCAAAGAATCAGAGCACAGAGGCTTCCGATGTCAGATTGCTCAGAGAAAACAGCATTGTTAGAAAAATAGACATTGCAGTACTAAAAATAATAGTTTTGATTTTTCTACCTATAAAGCTTCTGCAAATGCAGGTTTTAAAAATCAATCTGTCTTGAGTGATGGCACAGGAGAAGTCAAGTTCCTTCTCCCCATCCTGGGCTGGCACTCTTCTGCCTGCATCTTAATATCTCATTATAACCCATTCTTCTTAAAATAAAGTTAAAAAACTATTACATTAGTCTCAAAGGCTAAAAAATCCCAACAACTCCCAAACAACAACAACAAAAAACCTACTTTTTTTTTTTTTTTTTTTTTTTTACAGAATAAATTCTGGATATATAAATACCTCAAAACTTTTCAAAGACTAACAGACCATTAGACAAAAATACTATTTGAGCTTCAGCATCGTAATGCACTGTCACATGGCTAATTCAGCCCAAAAAGTCTTTCTTTATATAAGGCCTTCTATGAGAAGCAGTAATAGGAGCAATATGGATTCTTCCGTTATATGTGGCATTTTTTTTGGCACCTTAGCCTCAGAGCTGCCTTCAGCCCCCATCATCAGTAACTAAATCAAAAGAATCCAAACGAGCTACAGGATCAGAAAGCTTTCCCATTCCTCTTCCCACACATGCTGACTTCACCTGTAAATACTCAGTGCATTTTTATATATCCTGTCCAATCAATCATCAAAAATGGACCCCAAAATATCCCTAACATGCTTTTTCTTTTCCCTTTTTCTCCATTATCAAAATCTAAAGTAAAATCAGACCAATTAATTAACAACTTTTATGGTAACTGTTTTTTTCCAAAAAAGGGCACCAGTAGAATTTTTCATTTAGTGAGGAAAAAGATGTATCTATTTTACACTGGTTTGATTTGAACAATATGTTTTAAATTTTAATACCTAATAAAATAGAGTACAAATTCAGATTACCTTCCTTCAAATGTTAAATTGCCTGATGATCACTGAACTGAGTAATGAAAATTAGGTGTAAATTCCCTTTATGAACATAGCTGGCAGACAAAATTAAGTACAACAAAAAAACTCAAGCAATTAGAATGGCACAGACCATTCTTGATTTGGGCTAAGGACAACATTCTTCTCCAGAAAGAAAAATCAATTATATATCTAGATTAAAGAACAGGTACAAATTGCTTGTTTTAGAATGGAAGGAAATCAAATACTATTAGTAACTACCTGTATAATAACACTGACTCCTGTCAAGGTCATGGCCAGAAAGACAGCTGGACAGTCTCTATTTTACAGAAGAAATACACCCACAGTATTGGCACAGAACTGCAACCACCTGCACAGGAAGGGTTAGGAACATTCAAAGACAAATCCAGAGCACTTTTACATTCTATTGAAATGATTATTTCAAAGTTCAAATAAAAAACTCAAATGGCTTTCCAACACACATAAAAACTTAATGGTTATAATAGCGTTATTATAATATAATCTCTTAAGTCTGTAATATACCTTCCTAAAACCAGTTTGACCTATTACTTTTCCTGTTGAATCAATGCTGTCCTCTTACTCCCCTTTTCCCTCTTAGTTTTTCTCCTCCAGAGACCATTCTTATTGCACTCTAATTCCTGCTGAGAGGAAAAGGCAAGCGAAGCCCAACACTGCTCCGTATTCTCACCCCTCAGCAGCCGCTGGAAATACCCAACCACAGCTGAAGATCAGAGTAAGCCTTAATAACAAAACCCCCTCTATTTCCATTCTGTGTGCAGCAGTCAGATATACAAACAAAAACAGAAGTGGGGACATGTTCAGAGTATGGATAAAAGGCCAGGTGAATTCAAAGTAATTCCATGGTTTATCCTGGAAAACATGCTAACCCTGACACAAACTAAAGAAGTCTGACAGATGACATACTGATATTCACATTAGACATCAGGAAGAAGTTCTTCCCTGTGACGGTGGTGAGGCCCTGGCACAGGTTGCCCAAAGCAGCTGCAGCTGTCCCATCCCTGGCAATGTTCAAGGCCAGGCTGGACGGGGCTTGGAGCAACATGGTCCAGTAGAACGTGTCCCTGGCTGTGGCAGGGTGTTGGAAGTAGATGAGCTTTAAGGTCCCTTCCAACCTAAACCAGTCTGGGATTCTAGGATTCTAAACTTGCCTTCAGCAGCACACACTGATTTATTCTCGTTTATGAATATCTAAGAGAAGTATATCTAAATTCATCTTTAAGGGACCATTCTACTCATGTACTGCAAAAATACAGAAGATCTCTATCAAAGTCTCATTATCAAATCTGAGAAAAGCCAAGAAAATTTCTGCAAGTGGCAAAATAATCAGTATTATGTGTGGTATGCACTTAGTTTCTTGAAGCCTGACTAGCTCTTTTTCTGTGAATTCAGTATTACCTACTGATCTTTATTTTTTCAGAAGTCAGAAGTCTTTGAAACTGCTTGATAAGGAGGCCTCCCTACTGAGATTACCAATAGTCTTTTTATAGAAGCCTGCAGTAACACTGTAAAAGCAAAAGAAGATTAGCAGACTATAAAAATAATTGGACTCCAGTGCTGCATTGACATTCTAAAGGAAAGATTTGCTGTCATGTCCAGGCCAAGTTATCTGCCGATAAATTCCACTGAAGACAGCACATTCAGACCACTGATACTTTATCCTGTTTTTTATGCAATAAATATGCCTAAGATGATGAGACACATGCAGTGTCATGGATAATTTGACAGATTTGCATCATTACCTGCATCTAACAAAACTCAAGAACTCATTTCTCAGGTGACAAAGGCTAGAAAAAAAGAGATAGAAAGAGTGACACTGTCAGAAATACTGACATCTGTCAGAAACATTACATATTAACAAGTTATTTCAACTTCTTAAAGAATTTGCTTAAAGTAACTGTCCAACATATTTCAAGATTTACTATTACTGCACAGAAGCTTAGTATTATTTACAGTCTCACAGAACCACAGACTGGTTTGGGCTGGAAGCAGCCTTAAAGTACATCCAGATCCAACCCCATGCCACAGGCAGGGACACCTTCCACTAGACCAGGTTGCTCCAAGCCCTATCCAACCTGGCCTTCAACACTGCCAGGGATGGGTAGCCACAGCTTCTTTGGGCAACAATGCCTTAGGACTATGAATGGAAAACAACAAAGTAACCATGCAAAGAACACTTTCATAAAAAACGCAGTGAAAAAAGTATCTTACAAAGGATACTGGAAAGAGAAGAGGTGACATATTCCACTGACAGGCAAAGTACGTAACTTTGAGATTTGGCTGCTCTTTCTTTTTCTAAGATCTAATTGCACGCAAAGTCTAAAGTTTCTCTATGCTGCAAGGCATAAAGATTTGTTTCACCACAGCTGCTGGTACTCCACTAAGCTACTGGCCAGACGGGGCAGGGGAAGTAGTAACGGAGTCTGTATCCATGCACCAAATCTCTATCTCCTAACCAATGAGGAAAAAAATTGCAAGTGGAAAGAAAATGCAAGACTGAAGCTTATGTCAACAAAACAGGAGCCATAGGCTGCTTCCTCCTGCACAGCTTGAACATGACTGCTGGTCCCACACAGAACTACACAGGAGTCGAGCAAGGACTGTGACTGAATTGAGTACTCCCCAAGCAACTGCAGTATAGGAAAAATTCTACACAAACTCTAGGTATAACAAACCCCTGCAACCACTGCTCAGTTGTTTAGACAGCCAACCCCAGAGGCCAGTTAGGTCTTACGTTTATTATATTAAGAAAATGTCATGGCGCAGTACCTGGAGTGACAGGATCAATATACATTCAGAAAGCGTTTGTGCTCTAAGTTCCATGAGCTAGTAATTCAACCTTCTTCTACAACAGTGTTTTCTTTGGATTGATGAATATTGTTTCGCTTTTCCAATATCTCTCATTTTACAATACCTTGAGAAAAATGAATAAAGCCCTTCATATGCAATACACAATTCTTGATTCTGAGTACACATCATTGGATTTCTAAAGCCATTTGATGATTACTCTGGATGCCTTCAAATTAATTCAATTAGAAGAGTTCTCACAAAACACACGAGCATTTATCACCAAAACATCACATCAGTTATTAAGTTCATGAAGTTACATAAATCTTTCTGAACTTCCACGGAAGAAGAGAAATTACTGCATCTATGAAGAAATCACTCTCCCATGGTCACCTGTACTTGTACCCACGGCTCCTGCTCCCTACAGGTTCACTATGAGTTTTTATTGCAGGCCCCATGGCTTCAATATTTAACAGGAACATGTGTTCAAAATGTATTAGAATCTGACCCCTTAAGCACTATTGCTGAGGTTCTTTTATTCCTCAGCATTCAAAAGAAACAATGGTACCATTCTAAATGGTTTAAAATAAGGTTAAAAAAAAATAAAACCATTAGCATTCTGCTTAATTGTCATTAAAGAAGAATTCTGCAGACCTGCAGTCCACACTTTCCTAATTCCCTTCTACTTGTATTCATTTTGATTGGATTCCTAGACTGAGATTTAGAGGTAAAATCATTTAACTCTAGGATGATTTAATTATTTTATTATACAAGGATTATTTGTTTGTATATTAGTCTACAGCTATGGAGACAATATGCACATAGAAGTATTTCTATCTCATAAGTGGAAATAGGCAGTGTTCACTTGTCTGCTAGCCGTGAAATCACAACAGTCTGATGGATACAAGGGCAGCTCATGCAGCTCTTGCTGTTCTACCTTGCTACACTCCTGTCATTTCCCTACTCCCTCAGTATAATCAGCAACTTTTCCATGCTGCCATATAAGAAACAAATTGTTATTTAGGCACCTTTAAGCTCCTTGGCTTTATTTTCTATTCTTATCTTCCACTTTATAAGCCTCTTTGTGCAAGCACAAACAAAAACTGAACAACAGCCTGCGCTGGCACCTTTCCTATGGAGAGAGGCTGAGAGCTGGGCTTTTTCAGCGTGGAGAAACAGGGTTTCAGGGAGACCTTATAACAATCTTGCAAAACCTAGAGGGGCTGACAAGAAAACTGGAGAGGTGATTTTTACAAGGGGCTGAAGTGATAGGATAAGGGGGAATGGCTTTAAACTGACAGAGGGGAGACTGAGATGAGACATTAGGAAAAAATTCTTTCCTGTGAGGGCGGTGAGGCCCTGGCACAGGGTGCCCTGAGAAGTTGTGGCTGCCCCATCCCTGGCAGTGTTCAAGGCTGGATTGGAGGGGGCTTGGAACAACCTGGTCTAGTGAAAGGTGTGAAACTAGATGATCTAGGGAGTGGGAACCCTTCCAAGATCTCTTCCAAGCCATTCTGTAATTCTGTAATACAAACAAAAAAATAAATACTGTAACACAAATGGAGAAGTTTTCTTCACCTACTCTGCTGGGGCTTTTTTATCAAGTGAATGCCTATCATAGTAAATGACCCATAAAACATCTAAATCCATTTACCATTGTAATGGCAAAGAAATATTTCAGAAGAAAAAAAAAGGACCTACTGCAAATGACTATTGAAATTTGGGAATTTACCATGATCTTCAAAGCTGTTTCAAAAGAAGTTAAATCTTAATTCATTCCTAATGATGCCATAATAAGCATTCGAGGTATTTTTCCCTGACAAGAGTGCAGTGCTAGGACTAAGTAATTTTTGAACTTCCCTTGGCTTCACTCACAAAAGGACATTAAATCATCCTCTTAATGTCATTGTCCTGGGTTCAACAGTAGCAGTCATTTTTCTCCTCCTTAGTAGCTGGTGCAGTGCTATGTTTTTGACTCTCAGCCTGAGAACAGCGCTGATAACACCGATGTTTTCCGTTGCTGCTCAGTAATGTTTACTCTGACCAAGGACTTTCTGAGTCTCGTGTTCTGCCACAGAGGAGAGGAAGCCAGGAGGAAGCAGAGACAGGACACCTGACCCAAACAGACCAAGAGGTATTCCATACCACAGCACATCATGCTCACTACATAAACTGGGGGCAGTTACCTGAAGTGTTAGATCACTGCTCGGGTTGGGCTGGGTATAGGTCGGCAGGTGGTGAGCAGCTGTATTCTCTTCCCTTGTTATTTCCCTTATCATTATTATTATTGGTGGTAGCAGCAGTGGTTTGTGTTATACCTCAGTTCCTGGACTGCTCTTATCTCAACCCATGGGAGTTACATTCTTCCAGTTCTCCTCTTCATCCCTCTGGGAGTGGGGGAAAGGAAGTAGGGGGAGTGAGCGAATAGCTGTGTGGTTCTGAGTTACCGGCTGGGTTTAAACCACGACAGTCAATGTTTAAACCTGGCATTACATTAGGAAAAGTAGATTTCAGCCTATTACCACTCTAGTACCTTGTAGAGCACCACCCCCTCTACAGCAGGGTAACTTCCACCTGGCCTACTAGATCCCTCCCTTGCTCACTCATTCCAGTCCAGCTCCAGATGGTTTTTCTTATAATCACAGCTGACCACAGAAAATGAACTATGAATCAAAGAAACCCCAAATCCCTATATGGCCAGATGCAGGATAATTCCATATTTTGGCTCCTATACACCTACAGCTTTCTCAAATGAGCTGTAACTTCAGTAGTGACCCAATTCTGCTGTATCTTTTACAAGACAAACAGCAACGAACAACTCCCAAAGCAAAACCTTTTCCTCATTTCTCTTAAACACTCAGCTCCTTTCTGATACACTCAAATTTAATTCAGTCTCCCTAGACCTCACAGTGCCTTGAATGTACACAAATGAATGCAGGAAGATTAAACATTTTCTTACTGTGACCTACAACAATGTGCTGAAACTTTAATTATTATGTTAATTCAAGCACTTGGCCCAGTGGATTTATTATAACCCAGAAGCTAATACAAGCTACTCTGCAGTGAGGTATGGGCATTAGCCGCATCTAAGTATTTTGTCTACAAATATTTAGGCAGAATAACTAACAGCTCTGCACTAAATAATATATTTTTCAAATCTAATCCTAGTTTTAGAGCTTTTTCCTGAAGTAGACAAGTAGTTCTGAAGATGTAGTTGCCTGTAGGAGTAGAAGTTTGTGTCTTGGTCAAATGTTATCTCCCCAAATTCCATCCTTTTGAACCAAGACTGGAATTCATTAGTCAATGATCTTTATTATACTTGTCAGGAGTCCATATCTCATGCAAATATACACCATTATAGGATGACAACTGCAGGACAGGACTGTGTATTGTCCATGTTACATCAAGACTCAGAACAAGAATATCCAACCCTTAAAACAGTGCTTTCAGAATGAAGATAGCTCATTATTACAGAGAAGAAATTTCCCCAATTTTCATGGTTTAAAGGACCAGCACTGGAAGAAATATCAGCCACTGACATTTTTAATGATAGACAGGACAGGTGTTTCTGAACAGTTCTCCCTTACATCAGTTGCTAGCCCTGGTTTCCAAATAATCACCTAGAATAAATACCTACTATTTCTTTTGATTATCCCCAGGCTCAGGCAGTAATTTCCTGATTTTCTGTTAGCAACACCACTGACTCAAATGAAAGTCAAATGTTGGTATTTTAGAAGAGGAAAAAGGTGAAGAACCTTGATGGGGTGAACTTGTCAGACACTGGTAAAACCAGTGGAACTCTGCTGACTAAACAAGCCTTTTCTTAAGCTACAGAGCTAGAGGTAACTTACATAGTCTTAACTCCTTCTTGCTTTGCCACATCAATGTGTTTTCTATTGAAGTATCACAAAAAACACCTGTGTTGTAATTAGGAGCAATGTGACTTTCATCAAGGGGAAGCTAAAAGAGCGTTTGATGCAATAAAGGCAAGCAGGAATTAAGGCAAGCTTTCAGGCTTATACTGCCAAGGCAAGCCAGAGAGTTCATCCTGTGCTCCTGTTCGATTATACATTTTAATTGCTTACTATCATATTGCCTTGATAACCATCACAAAGACAATTCCACAATTGCCAGATATAAATCTTGATGCTCTGAAGAGGAAAAAAAAAATTACAAAGGATTTTTAATCAGTATTTTCTAAAGTTGATTTAAAAAAATTGTCTTAAAAGCTTTCAAGCTTTAAAGACCATGAATAGCTGAAGTGTATTTCTATTATTTTTAAGAAATGTGGTCAAAGGAACATTTGTTTCCTGGATTACTTTTAACATTTCCACAACAACAAGACCTCATTTAAATGATTTTTACAAATTTCTCCTCTAGTCAAGTCTTATTCTTAATAATTTATCCAGTTCAGAGGCAGCATACCTCTCACATGGAAATAAGAGGCTTATTGAAGCACAGCTCTAATACAAACCTGGCTTATTTTTCCCTTAAGTTCTTCAAGATCTCAACTGGATCACACGACAAGGGTAACCTTTGTAATGTACGTAAGCTTTACAGTTTAATTTATTGCATGAATGCAATGAAATTCTCATATGCATATTTATACACACTGATATACACTTCTATATAGTTTATAACCAGGGAAGACTTAATGTATATTATTTAAATAAGTAGCTTCCCTCCATTTCAGTGATTTTTAGATACCAAAAAAAACAAATCCAAAGCACTTTAAAAATCTCTTTTTTTATAATACACAATCTCATCAGACACAACTTCCTTAAAATCCATGCTTGCTTTTTCTTGTGGCTCAAAAACATAAATACATCTTCTTTTTTTGATAGAGAAATAAAAACTGCTTTTTCCACAGCTAAAAAGTTCAGTTACCATAGTAACAGAACAAATAGTAACTGAGGACTTGATACCAAAGGCCTTTACAGAATATGCAAGGTATAGTCAATAAGAGGCACTGGAAAGTCTTTTATGGTTATTTTAAATACACAGAACTAGCAAATCCCATGCTGATCATTATAAACATGTTAAAAGTATACACCTTGATTATCTTTGCATTAAGGTGTACCACAGAGAGGCTCATTAAATAAAGGTCAATTACTCCAAGTTGCATAAACATAACAATACTGGAGAACATGCTGCTGTATGAATCCTGCTAGACTAAATTCTCCTCATTTAAGTACTTTGTTGTAATGAAAAAGATTAACTTAAGCAAAGTATTCATTATAACTCAAACTAAGCAACTCAAAACCGATTTCCTGCCCATAAGCCTGACAACTTAATGCAGCAAGATAGAAAAACCCAGCTATGGTGTTGTGTGAGAAAACACAGCCCTACCTTAAAGTTGTTCCATCCATCTAGATATGCAGATTCCATAGATAACAAATGATTAGCCATCATTACTTCAGGACTGTAAACTGCCACATAACATTTGATTTAAACAGAGACCCAAGTTAGACTATTTGAATGCAAATTTAATACTTCTGATTCAGTGAGCTAAACCTACTAGAACAGAAGAATGCAAAGGAAGTGCCATCCAATTAATGAAACTACTGTTCAAAAATCAGTCATCCTGCCAGCAAGAAACACATTTTATCATGTATTCAAATAAAACTGTTTAATTTTTCTCAACTGTTTCATTTCAAAAACATCCACATGTTTCTAATTTCATCTTGTAAGGTGCACTGGAGTATCAGTGCATTTCTGTATTAGCTATAAACCCACTTCAAATTATTCTCTTGGAATAATACCCATGTACTTCTTGAAGCCATACCCCAGACTTGTTTTAGCATTCCTAGGGCCAGGGATGCCATCTTTCACAAAGGGCTCTGAAATTCAGAGGAGCTGATATCTTAATGACCTAAGTTCTCACTGTCATAGCTGATTCCTTGTGTTATTCTACTCTATTCAGAGTAGTAGTTGAGCAATTCAGCCTGCATAAAGGAAGACAGGCTAGAATTTAGTTAGACACTTAAACTGACTCTGAAATTTACCTAGAACTTTAACTAGCAGAGCAAATATGAGCAGTTTTACTCATTCCTCAGCTACACATGATTTTATTCCTCTGTCTTTATACTAGCTGTATACGAGGTTCTCATCCATTTGCCAAAAGTCTCACCACAGGATGCCAAAGTCATTCAGGAAATTTCAATTACAAATGAGTAATTGGCTGAGAGAACAAAATCCCACACTGGTATGTCACTGAGTTCTTTACAAAAGCAAACTAAGCATGTACTTCTATGCTATATCCTGTCATCAGTCAATGCACTTCACATGCAGGCCTTGCAAATTTACACCTTATATTAGAAAAGAACCTAGAGCACTCTGCTTTTTAAGGCCTGTATTTAAAAAGACATCAAGGATATTGACATAAGCCCTTCATTGGAGTTGTGTAAAGATAAAAGGATGTTTGTTTTATCTTAAACTTAAAAAAACAAACAAACAAAAAAAAAAAACCAAACCCAAAAACCTTTATATTTTTTGCTCCTGGTTTCAAAGATCTTTAAGATTCGGAGGGCAGTAGCTTCGGGTGCTAGCATTAGACAGCAACACACAAACGTATCATCACCTCACCTAAGCAAAAGACCTAATCACACTTCTGAATTATCACCTTCTGGCACCTTTGTCATGGTTTAAGTACGTGCACAGCAATGCAGAGTTTGCTTATGGGTATTAGAGCTGGATTTGTCTTCTTACTGAGCAGAAAGATGTGAATTACTAACCCCAAGGACATTCCAGTCATATGGTAGTTGCAGCACAACCTTGCACATACAAGGTTTCATACGCTTCTATTTTTAAGGTGGAAAGTAGAAGATTCAGCCACCCTGTTCCCAGGAAGAACACTATCCCTATGTTCAAGAACTATGATAATTTAATTAATATATGAAAGTAGATTTTGTTAATTTACCAATCCTGAAATAATCAACCTCTGGGGATTTTAGTGTTTCTTTTTACAAGATACCTAGTTATTATCAGAGCAGATGGGAACAGACTGAGAGGGTAGTTACATGCCACAGCACATCCTGTGGTCTTATTTACTTAATAATCCAGACTTGGGACCCATCTGGACCTCCAGGACTCACACATTGCAATCCATGTCCCCAGACTTATTTCCTCCTCAAATGTTCTGAAGGAGGACAGGAGATGGTATATGTCTAATTCTCATCCAGAATGGAATTAAGATAGGAATGAATCACATATCTAAGTCCAGTTGCTGAGAAAGATCTCCAGGTCTCAAAGTACACACACCAAGCCATATAGTGATCATATAGAGAATATTTTCTATATTTTCTACTTTTTTTTTTTCTTGTCTCAATATCCTGAGATATTCTCTATGTAGCAAACACACCACACTTAAGAACTGAATTCAAACCTGGTAATTTATTCTCAGCACTTTGCATTTCACTTAGATCTGAAAATGACAAGATGTTGGTCCAATTTTTGTCAACATGTTTTTAATTAGTTCTGAATTTATGACAATTAAAGCTCACAGTTGCTTTTAAAATGAAGTTACTGAATTTGCCTTAATTTACTTTCATTGCTCAGCAATGTGTGCATTTTAATTCACCACAGAAATATTCCATTCTCTCTGCTTTCTGCAGGGAAGGCACTGACATTATTGTTATTTTTTTTCTCTGTGAAACTTATTGACTAGAAAATAGACTGAAAACAACTCTAGGGAACGCTGGCCATGCTCCACATGTGACCGGCTCCATCTGTGTCTCAGCTGACTCAAAGACCCCAACGCATTCCAAATCTTTTTTGAGGAAAAAGAGAAACACTGCACCATAACACTGGTTTTGTATTAACTTGTGTCTGCAGCTGGAGTTTCAACTTTGAGCAAATCGTAAGTATTCTTTATTATTCTAGGGCCATATCATATACAGCACAAAACCATAAAAGCTATAATTCATATAAAAGCTGAGACACTATACAACTTTGTGATTCTATGATTGCCACCCTAATGAAGAAATAATTCTGGTAAGTTCTTAAAGCCTTAATAGTAAATGACAAAATGCTACATATTAGAAGAGCAAGGTTTGATCTCATAGGCCACAACACCGTTTCCTCTCCCTTGCTTTCATTTTCCAGCAAGAAAGTCATTTTCTCTTCACAGTTCCTCTGTGAATTTGAATTGTTCATGCACTAGTTCTTCCACAAATAACTGCAGACTGATCTATACTTCTACGAGTATCTGCAGACTACATCTCTTAATCTGAAATCACAGCAGAATTTTCTTCCAGTACAGTGCTTTAAAAAATTGTGTATCAGTAGTTAAAATTAAGATTAGAGAACATGGAAGTCTAATAGAGGTGAAATATGACAACCTATCCTCTACTTAAGTTAACACATGTCTACTAAGCAATCTACCAAGACGATCTATTTGGTTACAATTCTAAATTCAATTTGGTTGTGGGGCATTTCCTCCCCTTTTTATTTTGTTTTATTTTTCTACTAAAGTAACCTCAAGTATGCTGTGACAATGAAACAAGAACTGAACAGCACCCAAAAGAATTCAGATGATATAATTAGCCAAAATAGCATTTTGATAAGCTATTGCTTCTCTAGTTCAACTATCAATGTAAAGAACACCTTGCTCCAATAGCTAAATAAAACTACTAAATAATAGAAGCTGAATTTATTATCAGAGCACAACTATATCTGCATGCTTTTAAAACACATCATAACTGAATACTTAAATTCTGGAAAAAAAATCAAATATACATTAACTGTAAAATTTGTTGCTTACTTTTCACAGCTTAGGTCAACTCAGATAGTATTTCTTCTTTTTGCACTGGTATATTCAGCATCATCATTCCCTGGCCGTTTTATACTGGTTAAAAGGTCAACTATTACAAAGATGACTACATATCTCAGCTGCTACATGTACTCTATTTACAGTAAATTTACACTGGATAACTGCATACAGACATGACCAAAATCATGAGGAACAGATTCATCTGGTTGCAAAAGATACCAAAAGTTCAATGAACAGTATTCTTCAGCAAAACTACATTCACTATATTCACAGCTAGCTGGTAACTGTAGTTCCACTCTTAACCCCCTGGTCCCTTAAAAACCCTCTCTCCATGACAGGTACCCACTCCTTTGCTTCTAGAGATCTCATTCACACATTGTAGGTCTAGCAGAGCCTTTGTAATTGACTTGTAATTAAACACAACACTAAAAGGTGATAACACCCATTTTCTTCATTTTTTCCCTTTTGTGCTTGTAGACAGAAACATAATAGCTCCTTGTGATGGGTTCAGCAGTAGCAGCCATTTTTCTCCTTCTCAGCAGCTGGTGCAGCACTGTGTTTTTGACTTTCAGCCTGGGAGCAGCGCTGATAACACCAATGTTTTTAGTTATGGCTTAGTGATGTTTGGTC
>JAOEHX010031217.1:0-21229 GCA_025448015.1 Bolborhynchus lineola
TGCCTAGGGGAAGAATATTTGAAGTTTTCTGTCAAAAAAAAAAAAAAAAAAAGAAAGAAAAAAAGGATAAAAAAAGAAAAAGAAGAAAGCATTGCCTAAGACTAGGTGACCGATAAGTGGAATTTGGCAAATAAATGTATGTTATCAATACCCAGCTCGAAAGGAGGCAACAACTCTGTCCTGGAATCATTGTTGCCTCTGGTTTTCTGTTTGGTCAGTGAAGGTAGAAAGGACACTACAAACATTTCCAGTTCCTCCCACAAAGTCTGCCAAAATATCTTTAGATTCTGCATGTTGGTATCTATTTTGCACATGTTACTAACAAATACAGGCAGCCAAGCTAGATCATACCCGTACATATGGAGCTTTGTTAAATGCAGATGGTGTAGTTTAAGTTGTTCATAATTAGGACCCATGTCACAGTAACTTGCATGCCTTTCATAATGGGATATAAAGCCCTCCATCTGCTTTGAAGCACACTAATGTAAATAACTTACTGGAGCATCTATTTTGTTTGTTCTACTTTCAGTAATAGTAAGAAATTAGCATAGCTGCTTTGAAAGGGTCTTTTCATACATTCACTACACTGCACTTCTCTAATGCCATGGTCATCACTACTGAGCCACAGCTTTGCACTTGTCCCCTGCCTAGTCCTGGCTTCAGCCTCTGTTCCCCTTCAGCTGCTCAGTGAGACAGAGCTCATCCTCAGGAAGGAAGACTCACTTACAATAGAGAGCACAGTGTAACAACAGCCCACCGGTAGCAGCGCTGAACTGATGTAGGCTATAGGCATTTTGCAGAACTGCAGCAAGCACTAAAAGAACAAGGTTCCCACTGTAAATTAGAGAAGCATCCGATACCCTATTTGGAGATGATATCATTCCCTCTGTGAGGCTGACTGCTTGAGTGGATTGTGTTCCTGCATTGTTTTTATACTCACATGATCCCATTAACGTCAGTGGAGGCAATTATTAAATTCATTTAATTGTGTATAACATCCTGTTGTAGAACCAGCCACTTGTGACATGATTAAAACATTCAGGTTTCTTTTACACTGTTTAGGTGTTTCACTTCATTGCTCTGCGACTTCCCAAGAGTTTCTAACTTCTGCCAAATAGCTGGCATTACTGCTGTAGCCACAATGTAAAAAGTGAGGGTTCAGGCACTTGACTGCACTAAGTATTGTGGGCACTGCAATGGGGTATGTAGAAGAGTGCAGAGTTAGAAGGAAGGACCTTACCAATCAATATAATCTGTGTCTTTACATTTCCAGGACCTGTTCATGAAGACAGTTACTTTCTTTCTACTCTTCATTTTACATCAGTGAACCAAGAAAGACAAGGAAGGCTTTGCACAGCCTTTCCAATATTAAAAGGTCCTGGGAGAAATCCACATTCCTTTTTTTTCCTGCCTAAACCCTGAAATTAGCTTGTACCTCAGCAAAACAGTAACCTTGCCAATGCTCTGCACAAACCCTTATGCTTTCAGAACCAAGGCACTATTTTGAACACTGCAAGTCAAAAGCACCCTGCATTTTTGCTTACAGAAGGCAATGCTATCTAGACCATTTCTACATCTCCCAGTATCATTAGCTGAAAGATCAATAGGCCTAGGCGTCTCACCAGAGACCCTGATCAGACCCTAACATGCCAGGACAATCTGATATTGGACCAAGGCTACAGAGCATCATCTGTAATTAAGGTGGACTCTGTGAATGCCGAAGCATTTGCTGTCACAAGCCAGAAGAGTATTTTGATTCTGGACATTGTTAACTGTAAAAACTCTTTTCCAACTATCACATCACCACACAGGTATTTAGGTATGATGATGTATTTGATAATCCTATGGTTTTGCTTTTCCTGTGCTGCTTCAAGTCATATTCTTCACATCCACCAGCTATCATTTATTTACTCCACTTTGAAATCTCTGCAGGAGAATATATTTCTACATCTGAAAGAAAACGGGGTGCAAGGAGTCCTGTACATGATTTCTCAATGGAACAATAAGCAAAATTGGGTAAGTACATTCCTGTAGGCACTCCTAAATGAAAACCTCTCCGAAATCTTGTTGTTGTGATATTAATTCCATGTTGTACGAATATGCAAGTTTACAACAGATGTCTGTAAAGAAGATACTATTGCTGGAAAGACTGCTGTTTCTGCATGGCTGCAGAAAAGAACAGAAAACAGTCTATTGCATAAGTTTTTCAAAACATGGGACCTGAGAATTTAATATAATGCCAACCCACTATCCCTTCTTTTCTTAATTATTTCACAAGATGAGAAAAGCATTCTACACCACCGTAAGTGGAGATTTGGCTAAAAGAGTACCTAAGTTTTCACCTTACATGAGACAATATTCTGCTTTTTTTCCTCAAAAATTACTCCATTTCAATTAATCCAAAGCAAGAACAATCAGTATGTAAATAGATAGTAATAGAGCTGAGATCCAGTTTTTAAACTGTTTTTTCTGCTTCTCTTTACAGATACATAATGCTTTTATAGTTAAGAAAATCCAAAAAATCATGTTCTCTATGCTAACAACTTCAGAAAAATATAATTATTATTCATCTGTCAAAGTAACTTACAACTTTAATTATCACCTTTCAAAATGGCTAAAATAATTTGAAGTCAGTACCAGAAAGCACAGGCATATTTAACATTAGGTCATCTTAAGCACCGGTCCATTTATATTTATGGCAAGTTTCATTGCTTTTGATTGATGCAGTATTTCCATGTACTTCTGGACTGTGTTTTTAAAACTTGCTTACACTAATCTGCTATATGAACTTTAAATATTCAGTCGTGTTAACAAGTGGTTGGATTGTTCTAACACCAAGGTAATGGCATGTTAATCTACTTGCGAGAAACTGAGCAGGCAGCAGGGAGATGTTATTCAAGCAATTACAGACTTCTCTTAAAAAAGAGCCCCTCCTCAAAACCTAAAAAAAGAACCTAAAAGGCAATGAAATAATTTGCCCACATACATAAGAAGTCTGCTAGATGCCTCTCTATATTTGCAGCAAGTACTTTCTAATGAATAGCTCTGGTAGATCAGAAAGAACGAGTTAATTTCATTAGGAAGATGGTTAGATGCTTTTTCCATACAGAAAACAAATGAGCAAATAGCAGCCAAGAGCAAATGGCAGTCATGACAACATTCATTTTCAAGAGTTTCCTTTTTTAATAAACGACTGTAGCCAAGATTAGCAAGTTCTTATCCTTTATCAGCAACACTGAGTTCAGGGCAGAAGTACTCCTAGCACCAAATGAATTACACCCCAGTTGTACAAATTCAAAAATCAGCAATAGAGAACTGGAAGAATCTAAACCCTCTTCTATGTTAACACAAAGTCCTGTGTCAGATGTGGGCTTGCATCCTAAAGCATCAGTACCAAAACCCATAAAATTCAAGGCCTGATTTGGAGTGACCCTTCTGGGGGACAGTTTCCAGCCACACCTTTGCAGGATTTGTCAGAAGAAACATCTGCCCTTGTTTGCCTAAAAAGCAAGCTTTCATCCTCTCAGTTACATCCAAACTGGTGGTCATCTGAATACCTGACTGCTAACTCTTGTTTCTGTCTTTTCCACTACCTCAACTGTGCCTTTGTGAGTATGGTGACAAGGACCAGAAAAAAGCCAGAACACACTACAGATTAAAAAACCAACTAACCAAGCCTAAAAACCACCAACAAAAGCCCCAAACAAACAAGATTTCACTGGGTTTTGCCTTCCAGAGAAGAAAACCCTTCCTGAGGTCAGAACAGGCCTACAAACACAGAGCCTACTTGGAGAAAACAAAACCCAGACTACACTGGAGCACTCCGCAGCCCTGCTACAGGCTAGCAAGACTCCTTTCGGCTTGCCCTGGGTTAAGGGTGGGACACAAAAACACACACAAAAACCCCCTTCATCAGTTTCTCTCACACCTTACTGCTTGAAACTCCTGCCAGCCACACCTTTATATGCACCCAAGCTTTAAAAGGGTGCACCCTTTTGTGGGGTTTACTTAAGTTAACATTGATAAGATAACCATTTTGCAATATATGCCCTCCACACCATCAGGAACAGGCAACTACAGTAATGTAATGTTAACCTGGTTTTGTTCCTCTTTTTTTCTTTCAAGTGTATCAAACTGCTTTTAGATAAGGTTAAAAAATATGGCCTGCCTCTACATTTTTCACGGAATACGTGCCTACGGTCTGGAAGCATAATACCTACCCCGAGCCTCAGGGAAATCTCTTGCAACTTAGTTCCATGTTGAGCAATGCTGCTGTAGGAACTCATTTCTAGAAGGCTTGGTCTGTCGCTTTGTGAGAAATGGCTAATGGCACCACAGCAATCACAAGTTTCCCCCCAGTTTCTGAAGTGATATTCACGCTCCAAAAGAGGCAGGGTTTTTAGGTTTGTCCAATAACAAGGCAATCTCCAGGGAAGATGGGTCTTTAGGAATCATTAAAATAATCTGGTCAAGACATCATGTTGACCTTGTCGTTCCTCTTCTTTTTCCATTTGCACATTGCACTGTTACCACTGGTTTATTGGCCTCTGCCTTACTAACCTGCTAGCCTCACCTAGACAGGCACTTGTTTCCAAACATAAACTGCCTCTATTAGATGAGTTAACTAGATATTGAAATGGGCTGCAGAATAATAATGTGTGTCCTGGTGTTTTCTTCTTTCTTAGGGCACTTCTGTTCATCTCTCCAACATCTTTACAAACTGAGGGCGCCATTTAGAGGCACAGCACAGCTACTACTATGTGAAGTTAAGCGTACTTCTATCGCCTGGAAAATGGTTTTCAAGAGTGAAAATCCAATTTGTCTTTTAATAAAAGAGACAGAGTTTGAGGCAAATTAAACCTCTATGATAACATTACCAAACTAAATGAGCGAGAACTGTAATCTAGTGATTAAAAAAATCACTTACAGTGACCAAATCAAGGAATAGCAGTCTGCCCTCCAAGGAATTCCTAATTCAAAGGACAAGAAGCTAATGTACAATCTCCCCCAGAGACCAGTGATACAATAATCCAAGCTGCCCTGATTCATCTCTTTTACAAAGTGATGAAACCGAATGTTGCAAGACATCCAGTACGCACTTGAGTTAATAATCTCCACAAAGGTGGTCAGGATCAGTACCAATTAACTCCATAAACTTGCAGATTTGGTAGAAAAAGGGAAGAAAAATACAATATATCCAGAGTAATGTTTAAAGTGTTACTTGAACTCAATCATCAATGTTAGAACTGTCCCTGTAAAATATCTATTGTGCTTTAATTCTTACTCAGGAGTACTTAAGTGGTGAAAGTAATGCTACTGTAAAAATGGTATTAGATCACATTCTTACAATGTGCAGTAAGAGACTTCCAATCTTTCTGCAAAATGTGACATTAGGTGACATTTTTTTCTTGTTTGAAACTGAAGCCTTTATCACAGCCTTTCCTATATTTATGCTTTTACTAGATTGAATGGCTTGATCACATGTTACCTGCAATGACTAACCCTGCTATCCTCTACTTATTGTTTATAAGGCCAAGTATAAGGTAACATTACATCAAATTGATTCAGGAATTATTTGGTGAAATAGTTGGTCAGCTACAATGTCTTAGGAATAACTCGATATTATCACCTTTGGAATACTTGTATTATACTTCTGAAACATAAACGTACACTTCCTGTGGTGACAAACCCTGCTAGTGGTTCTATCTTGATAATGAAATTTACAGTGCCACTGCTTATAATGTTAGCCAAAATGAAACATGCGTTCTTAAAAGCCCCATGTTTCATTACAGTAGAACCTTCAACCCAAAGTGCTCCATTTTACTCTAAGTTCTCCTTTCTTCTAGTAGTATACTATTAGTAGTGTAGAATGTTGCTCCCTGCTTGGCTTTTCTGATGATATATCTGCTTTTGTTCATGCGATTACAGCAGTACACACCTGAAAAACAGTTATCCACCAGTCATCACTACGACTCTGTTGCATTTCTGTTATTCCTAATAAGTCATATCCTGCACTACTAATTAAAGTTTCTCCATTATGCTGCCTGTGCCTTTTCCTTTAGACGATAAACATAGTGTGGTGTTCTAGCTCATTTGTATTTAAGGTCATTGTTGCAAAGACAGTTAGTTCTCTTCCTATACACAATGCCTTTGTTTTACAAACTCATAGAACTTTGAGACAGAAACTTTTCTCACCAAGGAAGAAAATATTTCATCTGAATACAATGGATTAAATAATGAAGGTATGATTTAATCTTACTCTAGATGGGTAAAATAATAAACTGCTACCTGAGAGAGACACTAAGTTACTTCTTTTGCAAGTGCTTTCAGTAAAACTTTTTCCTGACAATACGAAATCAAAATTGAATATTTCCTTCATATAAAAGCTAAATAACTTGATTTACCTTTGCAACCTCAAAAAGTACAGTAAAGAAAAATCCCATGGCTGAGTAGTTGCTGGCTATATTGTTGTTCTGATTCTGGCATTGAATTTTCATTCCCACAATAATTCTCATTAATCCTAATATGTGCCCAAAGCAGTATGATGTCCACACTGACATAAGTACTGTAGAAAGCTTGCAGCAGAAACTGTATTTCTCTGAAGTGTTTGGCCTTGGCTACTGGTCATCAGGCATCTTTAATCCCTTATTCTTTTTCTTTTGCTTTATGGATCTTCTTGACCTTACATAAAATCTTCTACATTTCTTCTGGCCTTCCGCCTGCCATGCCTGTTTTACCTGGAGGTTAGATATATGATGTCTGATTCGAAACCTTTTTATCCCTTCCAGAAGGAAGCGATTTCTCTTAAGTAGCTGGAAAGCACAATTGGTTTTGACTATTATTTTGGCAGGACTGCGGCAGAACCCAAGCAGCACAGTAAACATTTCTCAAACAAGTTTTGAAAAACTCTAACCCAGCAGTCCAAATCAATCATATATTCATATTAAACATTCAGTATGAAAAAGATACAACTTTCTGCATACCAAAAGCCTAAATACACGCCTGGAAGGTTCATCAACCCACTGATTTTTAAAATGCTGTAACAGAAGGACTTGACTTCCTTTATGACTCAGCTTTTTAACTTTTAATATCACCCTACAGAGATGGCAAAATCCTTAAGAGCTGAAAACTTCTCAAACATTAAAATTTTACGTATGAAAGAAATTCTTTGCAAAGTGTCAACCTGCTCTGTTATTCCATACTTCACTGCTTTTGATTTCACCTGTTTTGATTCTGTTTAGCATATACAAGAGTATGTTGCCCTGATAAAAGTACTGACCTGCGGAACTGCTCAGGAAGTATTCTAACAGAGTAGGCACCAGTCATTATGACAGAAAGAAAATTAAAGCCCTAGTATCCTGGAAAGAGCCTACATAGAGATGGAAAAGGAATACATGCGACAGCATTGACTTGTGTTATTGCACACATGGGAGAAAACTTACCGTGAGCGCATCTACAAGCTTCTGGAAAATATTTCCCAGGATCGACACAACCATGGCTGCAAAGGAGGATGTACACCTGCAGAAACAGGATATTGTGGTCAAATATAGAAAAGGAAAAATGATTAGAGGCACGGAAAGCTTGAATTAATTATATCCGATATAGGGAGTGGGGAAGGGAGATAGGTAACAATAAGGAAGTTGATTGTAGTATTGGTTCATTTAGTTTTGCCTAGCTGAGAACGTTATGCTATGGCAAAGTTTCACAAAAGCTGTAACAGAAGACAATGCTGTATCTTTGACCTTTCACCACTCTGCCATGCTGCCACAAGCATTTTTGCAATCAGTCTACCTAATCTGGGATCTGATAATCCAGGTTAAATTAAACCTTTTTGTATTACCTGAGAGGACAGATAAAAAGACAAGGAGGGTCAGATGGCAAAAGTAAATATGTGACTATGGGTTTTTTTGGACAATTTGACCACAATTTCTGTTTAAACCATCTTATAGTGTGTAAGGAATTGATCCTTGAACACTGAGGTGGAGAATGATGCCCACTAATCCTAATTGCTGATAGATGAAGAAAGATTATTTTTTTTCTGTTCCTGGAGAAAGAAAACACGTCCTAAACACTGGGGTTGTTCAGTTGGTCTAGGCCCACTGGTGAAGGGATGAAACGGGAGCTGAGGACTATTTTTGTCATATTTACTTTTACTTGAGTTCCAGCTGGTCTGCATTTTTCCTAGGTTTCTTACAAGGTGTGATACAATTTAAAGAATTTCATTAAATACATCTCTCTGTCTTATGTTCTATAAGAAAATTGATTTGTCATTGTTACTTGCTCAAGAAAATCCGACTTGACTGTTGCGTATTTCTCCTTGTTGCCTTCCCGGTACCTAAAGTTATAATTTTCATGATTTTTCCAGGGTTTGAAATCAAGCCGGTTGAGTTATGATTAGTAGATTCCTTCACTTGTTCTTTTTTGCATAGTTGGTCCCAAAACTTGTCTGTTTTTAGCATTTATGGGCTTCCTTTACTTTACACAAAGATTACTACTGATGTTTCCATGACTGCTTCAGTCTAAGGATTATGTTACTCAGGCATAAGCAACTTGAAAGTATCCAGATTTCCTGGATGTACTTACTAAGCCTTTATTTTCCCTGGTGGTTTCAATTCCTATCTCTTTATCATTGTGTAAGCCACCTAAACTATCCGAGCCTGTTCAGCTCTTTCATGAGAGTACTTCACCTACTTACACAACGCTATATTCCTGGTCTTGGTCACAGAACCTATTGTATGTGTGCTTGCACACACACACCAAAATATGTGATTGTGTAATAAGAAATACTGTTGCTAAAGACTGTGCCTTGACAGTGTTATTAAAAGATACAGGTTAAAAGAAAGCTTCAGCTTCCAAACTCCAAGAGCTTTCAGCAAGCTGCAGTTAAAACAGCAGGGCCCAGCGAGGGCCAACTGCTCAGGGAGGGAAGGGAGATGGACAAGCCCCTCACCAGCCATGGCTATATTCTGCAACACCTCAGTAAAGGCAAGCAGGGCAGCTTTGGCAACAGCACCCAAGGGAGGCTGGCAGTGATCATCATGTTCAGGTCAAGCCAGGATATCAAGTCAGCAAGACCAAGTCCACCGTAGCAACATATATGGCTGCATGCAGACATACACCATCTCTGTGAGAGCTAACCTCAAGCAGAGGTAGCCCAGCTCCGATGGGAGTAGAAGAATGGTTGGAAAAGCCTTTTGGTTTTCTGGGGCACTGTCTGGGACCAAGAATTATCTGATTCCAAGAAGAGTCAGCCATGCAAACCATGGGCAGGGCAGCAATAGCTACTTCACAATGATTAAGTGATTAGAGGAGTTTTCAACTGTCGTGTTTTCAAGTAGCAGCTCCTGTGAAGTTGGTCAAATCCAAGTTAATTTTCAATATTATTTGGTTTTGACTAATTTAATTTCCTTTTATTAATCAAGGACAAAAGTCTGTCCCAAGCTTTTCAGGCACAGCATGCATCTATAGTGACCTTTCCCTATCTCTCTCCAGAAGACATCTGTTTGGACGTGGCAAGAGAAGTATTTCTCCTCTTGCACTTAGGGAGAAAGATCAGCCTTGGCTGATGTACTCCATTCTCTGGGACAAACAGCTGCAAATGGAGCAGAGAAAGCCAACAGAGTTCCGGCTTGTATGTCCTGTATGAGTAATTCAAGCTGAAAGACCTTTGTAGGGAAATTCAAGTACTGCCTGGATTATATCACTGTTTTCATCCTGGCTGCCGGGGAAGAACATGTGTCAATACTTGAGAAAACAGTAAGGTCCTGAAGGAGAAGAGAGGCTCTCACAGTAGAAAGCACACACCCTTGGGTAATACGCCAAAGACTGCTCTCTCTGAGCACACTGTACTGCAGCAAACTTTCTGTTAGGCTGTTCTTGTGTCAGTGTAACTTATTTTCTTGATTCTCATTTCCTTTCCTTTTAAAGGTACCCTCAGGTGACACTCCTTATCTGTAACACATTCTTCTCTCATGTCAAGTAATGTTAAGACTAGCTAGATTGCACAGACGATACTGGTCCTGGATATTACTTTAATAGCAGTTCCATATCCCTTAACATTGTCTGATATGCCAGAGACTAAGTAATTCCGTAGGGCAATAAACTTGGCTTGGCTTGATAAAAATGCATCTGATGGCTAACAAGGACAAAGTATTTGAAATAATGTTCTGGGGCAGAGGCTCTGTTCTGAGATACTCTTGAAGAAAGTTCAACTTTCGCAGTTCACAAAACATGAAAGCTATCTGGCTGTTCATTGGAGAGCGCTCACAGTCTCTGGTAGAAGGCTTCCAAGGAGGGACTGCCAAGGAGGCTACAGAGGCAGCTGTCATCAAAGAATAGTCAGTCAGCTATCACCTTTGCTGAGTTTTTAGTCTAGAGACCTGGAGTTTGCTATCCTCCCACTGGGCTCCAGCTACGGTAAGGAGACTTTTAGAAAGAAATGTCATGAAACACTTAGATATCAAACACACTTCCCTATTCCCCCCCCCCCCCCCATTTCAACCCCATTCCTTTTTCTCCAGTCGTTCACCCTTAAAACAAAGAGCTCTCCTTCCTTCCTTTGTTTCTGTTCTACCACTTCGGTTCTGAAAAATGGTACATTTGTAAGTTCTTTTTCTTAGGCTGAAAATGAGTTCCCATTCTTTTGCAGCTGCCACAGATGTTATAAGCAGCATTTTATTTGAAGTAAAATCAATGCAACAGTATTACAACATTTTTATCAGTGCAACAAACATAATTAGGTTAAATGACAATCTCATTACTGCTATAGGAGCTTCAATAAATGAGAACCTTTCTTGCTAAAATATATGAAACAGCCAAAGAAAGACAAAACTAAAACCCAAATTGCCCAATTAAGAGAGTTGCATCCATAACACAACAGGAAGATCAATATCCTTTCAAGCATACAGAGAGACGATTGCCCTCATCTGCCTACCTAATGAATTTATTCATCAAAGCAACATCATAGCAGGAGTTTTAGGTCTGATTATCCGGTCAGGGTACTGTAATGTTAAAACTGCACTCCTCACTGTTGGGCCTGGTTATGAAAAGCGCTCAGTAGGCCTAAAGGAAATAACATTTTTCCTTACGCATTAATATGGAAAATTTTATTCTCACTTCAACAGAAAGAATATTCAGAAGTAATGAACTAAACCCCACAGTAATACTACTTCTATGTGAAGTCACCATTTGAAATAAAACATCATGTTGTGAATTAATAATGGCCAGTATGATAACAGCTATTTAGATTTCCTTCCACTTACTTCTCCATGCCCTTCTATTATGCTGAGGATTTTTATTATATCAAATGCTCATTCACATTTTTTCTCATTGCAAGATGCTCATGATTAACACTGCTGAGGACTCAATCCAGGAATTAAAAATGAGGAATTGCGGATTTTTTCTGAAGGCAGATGCTAAACCTCTGGAAGTGGCACAGATCGCATTTACCTTTGCAAGTCACTCTGGAAAATCTTACTTTAAAGACCTTTAAAGCCTACAAAGCTCTGGTACAGAAAAAAAGACTCTAAGACTCTCTATATGCTATCTGTAGCCAGCATACAAGGAGAAAAAAAGAACAGTTCAATATTCATCACAACATAAGCCTCTCCACCATATGTATCACAGAAGGTATTACTAACTGTGATATACTCTGTCAAGATCACATCTCCAGATAATTTCAGAAATCACAGGGACATAAAATCTGAGCCTGAGCTCAGTATCCCTATTCCCTCCTGAGCATCCTAATGCCTTCAGAATTTCTTTTAACCACTTACAGTAACACATCACTCATTTTTCTATTAGCTGTTCCCAGACAGACACACCTATTCCTTATGAGGGAACACATGATTAAAGTTGGGTACTTCTTTAAACAGACTGGAGAAATCAGTGGAAAACTGAACTGTGCCAAAGCCAAAATTGTTGAGAAAGTGAAGGTGGATTCAGCAAATAGCATCGTTCGAAAGACATGGGTGAGCAACATTTTCAAGAAGCTAAAATATTTCCTTTTTGCTGCTGGGGGAGAGAGGCAGTATTAAAAGCATTTTGAAGTGTCAATTCTCATTTAGAAAGTAACCTTAATAAGAAGCAGAATGAAAAAGCAAATGTTTTTGGAGTTTATTGAAAAGCTTTAGGCTAAACAAAAACCAAACCTGTGGATTTTGTTTCTTAAAACTTCCTCCGCCCCTCATCACCCTAAATAATTTCCAGCTAGGTTCTACAAGAACCCATAGATTTCCCTCATTGTTTTGTTTTGACAAAGAACCAAAAGAAGCCCCCAAAACCTGTCCAGCTGTACTTGTTTTACCACAAATGGGCCTCAAGCTCTTGTTGGCTTGGTGTGGCTTTTCCTGTGTGTGTGATCAAAATGACTGCACCCATCAATTGTTTTTAAAACTCAGACCAGGAACTTCTCTGGAGCAGTCAAATACTCCTGTGACTCACTACCAGCATCCAGAAGGGAAGCAGGGCTGGAAAAAGTACACCCCTTCAGTTTGCCGAACTAGTGCTCTCCATGAATTTAATGACTTTTTATTACTCTTAAATTGATTAATATATTTTTTCTGGCAGGACATAATATTCATTTTTTTCCCCATTATTAAAATACTGTTAAAAATTCGGTATCCAAAAAAATAGAAGAATTTTGTCTAAACTGGAAAGCTGGACTGGGGCGTGTAGGGAGGAAATACATGGAAAGCCCACCCTTGCACAAGACAAGAGTACAGCTATAATTCACTGAGGCACAGCCTGGTCAGCTTTTCCTCCCATGGGAAGTAAACCATCCAGCTGGGCTAGGGCCAGCGCAAGGTTGGCTCTCCCTTGCTCTTTGCAGCAGTCATTGGGGCAGGCCTGGCAAACAAAACCTCTGCCCTACATACATGCACAATCCCAGGCAGCAGCACCTCCTGAGGGCTGCTTCCTGGGTGCACAGCCCACTGCTCACTGAGAGAGCTGAGCAGTCTTTACATGGTAAGTATCAAACACACAGCACCAGCAAACACCTTCTCCAGCTTAACTGTGAATGTAATTTCCTCTTTTACCATGCCTGGGAAAAGCTCAAGCGTTGTGTTTCTCTTGCAACAGTTAATAACACTGTGAGCACCTGCAACTCCATAAGCAAAGCCTCTCCTAGCTCTGCTGTTAGCCTTAGTGCTGATGTGGTCTAATTTTTCAGGAGAAACACAAAACTCTCAGTTCAAGTTATGGCTCCTAAAACCCTTCTGGTTCACCAGCCAGTATAAACATTGCTGTGTGTCACTCCTGCGAGGTGAAACAAACGCAGAAATATATTTAAAGACTCCTAAAAAGTAAAAGAGATGAACTATTGACTTTGCAGTCCAACTGGGATAAAAATCTGGTTTGCTTTGAATGCCTAGTTTCCACCACAAAAAAGATGTGTGGTAAATAAGGCACCTGTGCTTTGCTCATCATGCATCCTCAACCAGGGCTGTGTAAGACTTGTGTCTTTCACATGAAGGAAGACAAAAGGTTGGGTAGGTCTTTTCATTTTCTAAGATGGATTTTTCACTGACTCGTTTCCTAGTTCCGTCTGGCTATTTTAATCATTAGCTGCAAAGATGAAAAGAGTCATTATGTTACATAGCAATTCAATAGATAACACATGAAAAAGGAACACAGCAAACAGGCAGTAAAAAAAAATATAAAGAATTGTTGGGCCAATTTAGTTTCCCTCTCAAATGTTTGGCCTAATACAAAAATTGATTAAGGTTTGACTAACCCATTTTGAGGATTATTTGTCCTTTACTGATACTGCATTTGTTTAAACTGAGTTGAAACTGCACATCGATTATTATCAGGAATGATATAGAAATGAAATACACAGAACTATCTTTTAGAAACTGGAAGCCATTCCCATTCTCTCTGTCCTAAACTCCAACATAATCCCTGCATGTGTTCTATATTCCCCCAAATGGAGTTTTCCTTCCAAGGTTCCTAAAAGTTAGTGCTAGTAACCACATGTATTTAGATTGTGTAAGTAAAGACACCACCTTGAATTCTAAGAAGGGTAGATCCTTTATCTGCACTTCTATCCCCTTTATTTTCTTACTCTTGAGTTTGTTTTAAAAGGAAAAGACTACATACAGCACTCTGCACCTCTCTGGATCTGAAAACATAACCTAAGTGTAAAAATATAACACAGAGGTTAAAAAGAGAAACGAGTCAAGCTTTCAGAGGTGTAAGCTCTGAACAGTCAAAGTTAGTATGCCAATTCCCCAAAACATGAAATATTGATCGAAGGAATTGATTTCTGAACCTATAAATAGGTAATTTTCTCCTGTTTCAAATAATAGAAAATTGGGGTAAAGGAGAATGAAGAAATGAGAGTAAAGAAACCTAAGTATTTTCTTGTTTTCAGAAACAAAGGAATGAGGAAACATGTTTACTGCCCTACGTTTTATAGTCAAGCCAGAAGATCTGGCTTGCACAATTCTCACAGTAGGACAGCACTTAGACTCCACACACATTGGAGTATTTGTCTGTACCAGCAAATTAACATCTACATGCCTTGCGTATCCAGGGTAGGTTTATATTGTTGTTGGAATCACACCATGCTAAGAATCGATTTCAAGTAGTTATTTTGCTATTACAATTTTTCACTCTGCTTAATATTACTTAGTTTGGGGTTTGATAAATGATGGACATGCAACTCCACACATGTGATCTCCAGAGGTTCTTATAGTACACAAACACAAATATGATCAAATTGAAATGAAATTGGGTTTTATATTTGTCTTGTTCCTTGCATTCAAGCCTGGCTCGAGCCTAAGGCTACATTTCCTCTCATAAACATATCTGTTTCATATTGCCCAACAATCATACGTAGCAATTTAATTTCTGAATCCTGATACGACGTGGGTATTTATGTTGGTTATTTTCTTGTAGCATTCACTACAGCTAAACTACAGTGTTCTCACACATATGTTAGATTCTGATGAGGGTATCTTGTCCTGCCTTCCTTGCATAGATAAACCTCCAAAGAATGTGAAAAGAAACCCCAAAACATTATGCACGGATTACCTGCATTAAGTCTGATTTGAACTGTTGACTCTCATTTGCATGCTGATCTCAGTATTGCCCCGTCTGTCTGGTGCTTGGTGTTTCCTTTTCCTCTGGACAACTGCAGGTCTATTCCTAGTGGTCTGTGGAAAATTGTTCCTGGAGAGAATGCCTTGAAATAAAATGATATTGTTTTGTACACAATACTGCTCATAAAGAAACTCAACGAACGGTGCGTTAAACTCGCTTCAGAGAAAACAAGAAACTCTCACCTACAGAGAAAAAAAATTATGCCATTAATACAGGATCTGATGGCCTGAGGCCACCAAGAAAGCACACAGCCCATACCAAATCATTCGTTAACGGCTATAAAGCTAATGAAAAGCAATACTCTTCTATTAATATGGATTAGAGATGAAGTCTGAACTGTGAATCCCTGCCAATTGAAACGCTTACTCTAACAGCATGAATAAAAGAATCCACGGACATCTTCCTGACACAAGAGCACTAAATCATCCTAAAATCAATACAAGTGCTTCGGTGTAGTCATCTCTACCCGGAGTTGAAGAAGGTTGGCATTTGTCTGCCAAGTCTGTGGCAGCCTAAGAGGCACAGCTTAAATAAAGTGGAACGGAAACTACTCCAGCTGCCCTCACATACATTTTTTAAATCCTGACAAGAGTCAGTCTGGGAATGTGAGGATTATGCCAGGCTGAACGAATGAAAAAGAGCACTGCTTCGGTAACATATGTTTCCTCTCAGTCTAGAGGTGGTCTCCTAGTGGGCCCGAATTTCTTTGCGCTTCATATTTGGCACCAGTGTGCAGAATCCAAAGGTATTTTTAACACACTAAAAGAAAGTGCCTGGGCAATATGCCTCCCGCACAAGATGACACTCATACAGGGTACTCTTTTAGTGAGTTTCCAGACTTGCTTTATATTTATAATACTGCTGACTTTACAAATAGTGTTTTTCATTTTAAATTTCAACAAGCAACAGAATAATTTCAGACATTTCAGAAGAAAAAAGAAAAAGAACAGGAGAAATAGTGGCAATAATTGGCTTTTTCCTTAAGTTGTACTTCTTAAACTTAACTCCATTTCAATATCTTAGATTTTGCAGGGAAAATCCTGGACATACACATTGCCAGATGCTAAAATACCAAGAAGCAAAAAGAAAAAATAAAAAGGGAGCAGGGAAGAAGAGTTTATAGCTTTTATGAATAGGAATGCAGAAGGAAAACATTATCAGTATGCACACGTACTTCTATTTGGCTGAAATGCAAAAATTTCCATTTTCATAAATAACATAATACATAGCTCCAAGGAAAATAAACACACTTCCTTCATAATACCAGCTCCCAGTATCTGACATTGTTTGGCATTGCCTTTTTATTCCATATTAACCTATGCATTTGGTATCAATTATCAGAACATTAGATTTCTATAGATTGACTTTGAATTTATCAACCACTGAAAATAAAAGCAAATTATGACTTGAGATATTATGTAAATCAGGGCACCTTTCTTACTCTAGGGTATCTCACCACTAGAGAGATATTCTGTGCCCCACCCCCTTGGACTGAGGCCACCTGATGAAACTCAAGCTGGTAAACATAGAATCTAGAGGTCTTGGTGTCTCACATACACTTAATTTTTAGAGCCGATAACTTGCCACAGTCAAAAGCTCTGAAAACGGTACCTGGAAGCCCATGGGCCCTTTGATTTAAGCTATTCAGCTCAGTAAAATCACACTAGAGAAAGCACAGCCTAACATTCTAATCTAAGAGTTTAGTAGAAAAAAAAAGAAAACAATATCTGAACATTCCCACCTACCTTTAATGAGAAATTCAAAAGGTCTACTTCCCCACCACCACAGAAAGGTACGAGCTTTTGCTCACATGGTCTTTCTGAACACTTTCCCAGAAAGCCTTCAAGAAACCCCAAGGTTTCCAAGATAAGGAATGTGTATAGGTAGTAAGAAACCAGGAATTTAGATGACACACATTTTAGTGCATGTAATAAAGACTGATAATCCTTCGCATACATAAAAGCGCAAAATAGCCACATCAGCCTCTCTTGTCCCAATGCCACCCTTAGGTCATCCACACAAAAAGTATCCTGAAGAATTCAGGAACGCCTGGAGTTCAGTCTCAGCCCCTGAAGGAAAACTCAAAGCTCAATGGCAGCTATATAACAGAGCACCATTCTTTAAGTTCTAGAGACAGACAAAAATACTGAAGTCATAAAGTTTAAAATGATATAAAAATTGATATGACATATGATGACGTACAGCATCCTCAAGCTTTTGCATGATGTACAAACTTTTCAGACTTATTTTTATCTTACTGCACTCAAAGGGGAGTAGGTTGGGAAACACTTCTGGAGTTACCTCAGAGAAGCTGCTGGGAAAAATACCAATATGAATGAAAACAAAGCTTTTTAAAAGTTATAACAGAATTTACTGAAACAAATACAAGCACAAATCTAGAACCAATAAAAGCTGTGGATTGATAACAAGAAGCTTCCAAGAAGGGCTGAGCATATAGTGCTCGTGAAGAGCCTTGAGAAAACTGTGGTGGGCTGATGGCTGGGACAGTCCTCACATTCTGAACTCACGAAGGAAAGGTGAAACTGGAAATCTGTCGAGTTTCCCCGCTGCTGACTTTAATGACCACCCTTCTTCACAGTAGTTTGGGTTTTACATGTCCTTCAAAAAGACCAAACTTTGACTAAAGCTTTGGCAAGAAGGAGAATTTGCCACAGCCTTTGAAAACAATTTTGCTCTCTCACTGCTTTTCCTTCTCTCTCCAAAGTCTCTTAGCTTCACATCTAAACTTACCGTGTGTATACTATTTTACTTTACTATAAAAGTTTTATGATGCTACACATGGTAAAAAAGCATTACCCATTCAAAATCTTAATCAAATAAAATAGCATCAACATTTACATTCCATGCAGCCCACTGGGTTTTGAAACAATCCCTCAGCTTTGAAAGCACAGAAAAATACATCTTTGGTGCTAGGTTGATTACTAAATCTGTTCTTCCGATAATGATCAGACTTACTCTGTATTGCAGCCACATAGCAACAGTGCACTCAAAAATACTGCATATGAAGACAGTTATAACAAACACTTTGTCTTCAGTGGGCCTCACAGTTCAGCTGTGGTGCTTTTTAATGTCTATATTCAGGTTAATGGGTACAGCAAAAGGGTTCTTTGCCTTTATGAATAATGATATTTCAAACAGTAATTTGAGTTGAGAGTTTTCCATCATTTGCACTCACAGTCACAGACAGGTCTTTGAGCAATTTCCATGTTTTTTTAGTTTTTCTGGTAGATTATTGATTTCTAAAGACAACATGACTTGAAAGATCGGTAAAGGTTAGCTAGTCAAAGAAACATACATCATTCAAAATGCCTCTATGCATTTGGGAGCTCAACAATACCTTTTAGTGTTACTTAAAGAGTTACAAGAAACAGCTACTTTCAGGACGATTTTTAATCCAGACTACTTGCTTGTAAAGCTAATTTTGAATACTGTCTACCTTTTTATATGAAGACGTGGAAGGCAACTTAGACATGAAGTAACTGCACATATACCTGGTCAAAGATCTTCTGGCATCTTCAATGGGGACTATATCCAGTGCTTGAACTGAGTGGAGAAGGAATACTAAATCCCTGTTACCTGCACTATTTCCTCCACCATATAAGTTGAATGAGTATGGCTCTGGCTGCATCAGCAAAGGTGACTCCTGGCCTGGATGCCTTCAAGAGGTCACAAACATCCCCTTGTCCCTGTGGCATTTCTTTCCCTGTACCAGGTGTGCTTCTTGCCCGTGTAGGCCAGGATGATGAGGCCAATACAGCTTAATCAGAGGCCCCCCGGCTCCTTGGAGCAGTGAGTGGCTGTAGCAGCTCTAACAGAGAAGGGGGCTGTAGGACTTGAGCTGCACAGAAAAGCAGGTTATACACTGAAGACCCCCATGTGTGCACAGCCAGGCCATGGGACATGCAGGATCAGACCCCAAAATGCGAACAACGCACACCAAGAAAACCCTACAAAAACCTAAGGGGAACTCACTGTGTTATGGTGGGGGCTCTCTGCAGAACCTGCTAGGCAAGACTCATGTTTTTATTTTCTTCTTTTTTTTCCAACTGTGGCAGTGCCCTGATTTTGGTTTCCCTAACTCCAAATAGAGGTTCTGTGAGGTTCCCTCCCCCTGCATTAGTTTTGATTTATTTACTCACTGCACAGGTGAGAAAGGAAATAGTAATGCACATTACTAAGCTGTTCATCGTAAAATACAGTGATTAGGTCTGAAAAAAACAAAGTCTCTCATGGGTCAACTATACTATGTCAAAGAGCAGCACTGCTCTTTCTTGCAGTTCTTAATTGAGTTTTTAGAAAAGTAATTTAAAAAGAGAACATGGACAAAAGAATTCAGTTTGTAGGAAACCTTTTTTTTTTTGTAAGTTTAAAAAGAGTGACTGATTGCTTTCAGAAATCCATAATAACACTGCAGCCTACTGTGAGGAGGGGGTTTTAATATTTTCCTTCCTACTAGGAAGATAAAACCATTGAACTAATTAAAGATAACACAGAAGGAGAAATTGAAAAGATGTTTTATGGAATCATAAAATCATAGAACAGTTAGCGTTAGAAAAGATCTTAAGATCATCTAGTTCCAGCCTCCCTGCCATGGGCAGGGACATCTCACACTAAACCATGTCATCGGAGGATCTGTCCAACCTGGCCTTGAACACCGCCAGTGATGGAGCATTCCGAACTTCCCTGGGCAACCCATTCCAGCGCCTCAACACCCTTACAGTAAAGAACTTCCTCCTTAAATCCAATCTAAACTTTCCCTGTTGAAGTCTGAAGCCATTACCCCTTGTCCTATCACTACAGTCCCTAATTAAGAGTCCCTCCTCCTTAAAGGCCTCCTTCAGATACTGGAAGGCTGCTATGAGGTCTCCATGCAGCCTTCTCCAGGCTGAAGATTGTTTTACTTGCATAATCTTTGGTCAAAGCTGAATCACAGCCATGACTAGCAAGTATCCAGTCTGTTTGGAAAAGCTGTACTTTTAAATCATAGATATACAAGGAAGGTTTTGAATATCCTTGTTGTGTCTGAACTCACACTGTAATATCAGGCTCATTTATTTCATGTGCACTCTTTCCCTTTCCTTCTCTTCAGCACACTTTCTGCAAACCGCCGCAATCATCAAGTGTGAAAGTCAAACAGCTTCTATCTGTCTAACCTAGGCTTCTCTAATTGATGTAGCCATTTTCTAACAGAAGTGAGGCTTTTACAAATTCAGCTTCCAAACATATCTAAGGTGATAATTTAGAAAACTGTAGAATGAGTACAATACCTAGACTAACAATAAAAAACTCTTCCTTTACAAACATTAAAACATTCAGTGCTTTACTAATGAGCTCACTTCTATTATCTGTCAACCTATAGCCACCTCCGCAGGCCTATAATGCCAGAGATAATTAGTGCAGGCTTGTCAATTTGATTATGGTTAACTTTAAGGCCTCTTTATATTATAATCCCAATGGGAGCTTGGAGTTTGCTCGTTGGCCAAGCAAAAAAATGCATTTATTCTGGCCTAAACAATAGCACCATTTAATTAAGAGGTGTCATGCTATTTATTGTATATCACGTGCTCTACCTCTGATGAGGAGTTACAGACACAGAAGGTTCGTCAGATTCAATTTCTCTGCTGTAATTTCCTACCACAGAAAATGTGACACAAGGCAGAGATCCAATTTCCCATTTCTATTTAGCATTTATATTGACAGAATTAATGATTTTAACATCATCTTTGGCCTGCTGCTAAATGGAAGACATATACTACCTGCTGAGATAGTAATTCTTCCTCTAAATTATGTATATATATGTACACACACTTACATACACTTGCACACACACATATTTTCCTCAATTATTTTTCCATGGGGGAATTATACCTTTCTATTAAACTCATATTCGGAGAAGAAGAATAGGTGATGGGAAAGGTAATTAGGAAGAGTAATAACAGTGATCTTAGACAATGTTCCTAAGGAGGAATAAAAATGAGAGTCCTTTGCATGTGTGCCATGACAAAGGGTTCAGGAAGGGCCAAGCTGATGAATTCCTGGCATGCTGATGGAACTAATTTCATTTCTGAGGTTATCCCATGAGAACGTTGTACAACATATATAC
>JAOEHX010031219.1:10349-22304 GCA_025448015.1 Bolborhynchus lineola
ACTACATGTTTCAAGACTGAAATAATGTACATGTCTTCCTTTTAAATATAAGAGCTTCAAATGAGCTACTGCCTATTTAATCTCTATCAGAGCTAAGCCAAACATACAGATCAGCAGGAACTCCTTCATGTGTCTTGGGAGGACAAAGAAGCCATGCTTATTATATTTCTAGAATAAAAACTTTGCAGCTGGTCAGGCAGCAGTGTCAATTTGATCTCCAGTTCTGACCCTGCACCGGGCAGCCTTTTTCCACCATAGCTGGTCCTCCCAGATGGCCATGAAGTTGACTTTTGATAGGCATGTCTATTGACTGGTAAGTGAGAGAGAACCCATGTTGTTGTCAGTGAATAACTTCTCATGCTGCCTCAGTGTATTCATGGAGGGGAGTCTGGTGATGGGGTGATGGCAGAGCCAATTCTCATTCCTGTTTCTATTCAGCTTCTGTTCAAAAAGGAGGAAAAGAGTCTCTACCAGAGCCCTAGATGAACTTACTGGAGCCATACAATGAAATTTTTTGTTCCCTCCCGGGAGGAGTACTACATGTTTTGAATGCTTGCAGTCCATTTGTCTTTTGCTACAGTTTAAATTCCTTAAAAGGATTAAATGGGCTGACAGTTGCAGGCAAACCTCAAGGGTGTTCCCCCAGCCCTATGTTGCTGTGTGTAAAAGTAGCATATGGGGAAACATTGTTTGTTTAATCAAATTGTGTTTGTGATAATCTGATCCTTGTAGATCAGCCAGATCTCTGACTTATTTTAGAGTTGGAAAAGGTTTATCAGCACGTATTTTGCTGTGAGGCAGTTTGCATTTCTTTTGAAGAAGTTGATGAAATGTGCTTTGCTTTTAGGGGTCATGAAAAAAAGTATAGATTCACTATAAAACAGTGCAGCTGAAGATGTGTGATGTAGTAAATGAGCACGTCGAAAAAAATCGGAGGTCCAGCCAGTAATTTATTGTATAAAATTACTTGCCTGTGACAGGTTTGTGATGCTTGAAGATGCATGGAGTCTGCCTTAGCCAACTTGGCATGGTGTCATTAGCTCCCATAATCTGCATCTGAGCTGATGTTTACACTTCACAATCTGGTGTGGTCAGCCTTGTACTTTCCAGAATATGTCAAAATTCATGGGAATTTAGGCATATTTCACTGCTGGTAGTCACTCAGGCTGAAGTTTGATGGTTTTACTGGGGCCTCTAGTGGTCTCGAGACTGCATTACCAAACCAGAGCTGCTGTCTGGGAGTGGTGGTGGGGAATGATTGCTCTTCTTTCTCCGTTTGAGTACGTTTACCCAGGTATGGGGTAAGGGCAGTGCCATACAGATGATGTATTTTCATTCTAGTGGGGCATTTTATGTGGAGACGGAGCCGAACGTGCTGAAGGAGCATAAATAGATGGCAGTAAACAGTAACAGAGTGTGAAGGAGGAGATGAAGGTTAACCTGAGAGGTCTCCGTGCTGGGCAGTGGCGAGAGGCTGGTTTCTCCCAGCTGCACACCTCATTGAGTTTTACATTAGAAAGTTTTTGGGATCCTGGCAAGGGTAAAAAGATTATAAACTGTTCTAAGTGTAGAAGTAAGGCATGAAACAACAAGTCCTTCATGTACCAGCATCAAGACTGCTGTAAGAAAAGGATTTTCTGTCTAGCAAGACAGTTTTGAGCTTTCTGTGAGGAAGCTGGAGAGTGTCACAGGCCATGGTTCTCCTGCCCTCAGGCAGGGTGTTGTAGACCAAAAATTTGGTCTTTATTTTCAATATAAATCATCTTTCTTGATGTTATATTACAGCTTTTGTGCAAGTTTTTATATCGCTTTACGCCTAGATTTTCTTGGAAAATTCTCAACCCAAATCCAGCTCAATGTTGCTCTCCTTGTAAAGTATCACTTCAACACTTTCCTGAGAAAAGGCTATAGTCTCCGAAGTGTCTGGCTCAGGGGAGTGAGATCTACTTGTGATAACAGAGACTCAATTGCTCTCAGTTAAGCTGATCTGAAATAGGGCCCTGTCAGGAAATGTCCCTCATTTTCATGACTGTGCTGCAAAGGCCAGCTATAGTATATTTTCCGTGTTGCCTGGGTGGCCAACCCTTCTGATTTGGGGACAGTTAGCATTGTGTCATTGCCACAGGAGTCTGTCTCCAGCTCCTTTTTTTTTATTGTATCCCCATCCTTCCAGGGTGTGCCCGAGTAATGACTCACAGTGAAAAAATAGTGCTCTTAGGCTCCATGAGGAATGGGCCTTGTTCACATAAAATAATGCTTTTTTACTTCTGAAAGAAAATGACTGGCGGTGTTAACAGAAAATTTTTATTTAAAGAGGAGGTTTTTTTGATGGAAGCATTGCTCATTACATGACCAATGTTGGTATGATGTGCAGCTCAAGTAGGATAACAGTATGTGTTTTAGTAAGTAGTTGTTTTAAATATTACTCATTGCCACTGTCAAATAAGCACACAGTTCTTTACATAAACTCCTTCAGCAGAATCATCTCTGAAGAGACATTACAATAATTTAAGCTTACAGAAACTTTTCATCCTTCGGGATGCCTGGAGGGGTACTACTGAGCTGTGAAGTAGTTTGCAGCACCTTCTGCCTGTAGTTCATCAGGACCTGCAGGTTTGGGGGAGACAGAAGGACTACTGGGTTGTGTGAAAAAGTTTTAAACTGATGTTTGCTCTAGAAGCCATTGGAAAGAAGTCTAATGGTGCTTCCTAGGGTCAGTGGTGAGAGAGTTGTGGTTTAGTTGTGTTTGGTATCAGCCTGCTTCCTACCAAAGTCTGTGCTGCTTGGTCTTGAGTATTTCTGTTGCTTTTTGTTTTGTTATGTGAGCAGGTAAGTAGATCAGTTCCTTGTACCAAACCACAGGAAAACATACTTGACAAATCTTTTCTTGAAGGTAGGACTGAGGAAGGGGAAACAGATCAAACAGGTACAATGTAGATGAGATCCACTCTGTATTTTTCTCTTTATTTTGGGTATGTTGCCCAAAAGACTCCTTACTCCTAGGCTAGCAATCTGAGAAGCAAATACATGTAAAATTTGGAGAAAAACTGCGAGAGGAAGGAAGAATTTTGTCCAGTATCTTCCAGCAGAAATTTTCATCTGGTGTCTCGTCTTGGCTTTCCTACAAGGCTTTGTCTCCCACAGCATTTTTAGTTTTCTGGAGGTGCTGCACAAACCAGAATCTCCTCATCTGTTTTCATAAATAACAGTGGAAAAATAATATTTGGTCCCTCTTTGAAAAAAAACTTGCTTTGGGAGAGACAGAATTTAGAAATAACAGGGGTAAAACATGAATACATGCAAAGTGGAAATAGTCTTTCCTCTTTCACATAACTGCATAATAGCTCAAAATAGCTTGTGCAGAATTGTGTATGGCTGCTGGCTGCTTTAGGCTTTTGCATAGCTTCTTAATACAGTGTGGTGTCTTAAGAGGTTCTAGCCCTACCCAATTAATAAAACCCATCAGATTGTGTTTCTTTCTTCTGGGCTCTGGATTTCCATCTGGTCCCATGCACTCTCATTAGAGGAGCTGCTCATTTAGGGTTAAAAGAAGACTCCGAAGGTCTTGCAAAAACTTAGTGCCTCTTCTAAAATTAGATTTTACTTTTTTCCCCCTCAGGATAAACCCATTTAAAATGTTCTGTGAAATGGTGGTTTGTGGATGGTCTGTGAGTTCCTGCCTAAGATACCAGAGGGAAAATGTGGAGCTGACACTTGCCACAGCATATTTTCAGTTTTTCATGGGAAATGAATGTATTGTATTATTGAGATCAAGAGTTGATTTGAGTTAAAAAACCTGTTGTGGGTTATAGTTAAAATTTAGCATTTAGCACAGTAAATATATACTAGAAAAGGAGAAAGAAAAGCAAAACCCTACAAAAAAACCCAAGCAACCAACAAATAAAAAAAAAACAAGGGCAACCTATATAACCCAGTAAACTTTAGCACCGAATCCAGAAGGTAATCAATCTTAAATGAATCTATATAACAGAATTAAATGTTAGCTTCTGACTCAGCCTCCTGTTGACTTATTTCCTCTTTCAAGTAGTAAGGACCTGATACAGGAGAGCATAATATTTACAAATATTGCTGAAATTGATAACTGAACTGTTAGTGTAGCTTGGACCAAGTCTAAAGCACACAGGCTTAATCTAGGTTATCTTTTTTTCTTTTCATGCAAGAAGTACAGGGAAAACACTTGCTTTTCTTGGCTTAGCATATCTTTAATTGCATATGAGTTTCTATGCATTTTACAATAGTGTAACAATTTATGCTTCGAAGTCTGATTAAATGCGGAGAAATGCTTTGCAACTGAAGACTTATGACACTTGAGGAAGAAGTTGGAAGATAGAGCTAAATATTACACAAGTACCTTTTAGCTCATTTCTTTTTTCCAGCCCAAAATGCAGAAACTGCCAAAGTAAGTCATGCTTTTGAACTAGGTTCATAGAGGTTTAGGCACATGGTTTTATGCCCTAGGTCAGGTGATCTCATTTTTCTTGTCCTGTGCTGTAAGCCTATAAACTTTGTTAATTTGGACATAATGTGGAAAGAAATGAGGTGAAACAGGCCTGAGATGGGTGCAAGAGACAGATATATCACATCTTTCCAGACCCATCCTGTTCCTGAGAACGTTGTGCCCTGCAGGAAGATGTCTCTCCCTGCTGGTTTAGACTTCACACTGCCTGTGAAGTGGGAAGATGTCACCAGCTGGGGAGGCAGTCAGTGCCTTAGGAATCCTAGGAAATCCTGGCTTTATCAGTTTGTGAATGCAATACCTGGGCAATCCCACTTCCATTACTATGGGGCTTTGCGGTGGCATTCCAGGGTTTAATTTTCACTTACTTTGCGTAACTTTGAATAAGACCTTTCTGTAGGATTGCTTTCTGAATAAACCTATGCCATGTATGAAATATCAGAGTTGAGAGAGGGATCTGCAAGTGGCCAAGTTACTGTGTCTTTGCTGGTTGTTTGTCAGCTGGCTGGCAATGACCAATAAATGACAGCAAAGCGAAGCCTGAACTTTTAAAACCATTATGATGGTTTTAGTGTGGTGGCTTGCTCTAAAGCCCATAGTTATGGGGGTGGGTCAACTAATGGTAGCTGGGCATAGTAAGAAGAAAAAAGGAAGTAAGACCAGTGTTCTTAAATATGCTGTTGCTTTTGTGAAAGGGTGTTGAGAAAGAATTGGGCAGAGGGTTGGAATTAGATGATCTTAAGGTCCTTTCAAACCCTAACTATTCTATAATTCTATGGATTTGGGGACTGCTGTCATAGCTTGGTGGTGTTTTTGTGGAGCTCCTCAAACCTGAAAGGATGAGTAGATGGAGATGTGAGAGGTTATTAGCTTTTGAGAGGGGTGTGATTAATTTCCTGCCTTTTTGCATCTGAGTCACAAGGCATGCACTGGTGAGCGCACAAAAATATAGTAAGCAGCAGCCTCAAGTAGTGTCTCAGAAAGGATTTGTGGCTAAAGGTTGTTTTTTCTTTGTTAGGATTTTTTGGTTTGCTCACGTTGACTGTTTAGCCAGCTTCTTAACCTTGTATTTACATGAACCAAACCACGTTGTTTGTTTTGGAAACTGAAGCACCCCAGGCAGATGGGTTGCTGTCAACAAGGGTTTCCCCCCCAGTGCAGGAACCCTAACATCATTAGAGGGTACAGTTTGGCAGCAGATCCAAGCTGATTGGAAGACCTGTGACCGGCAGAAGGGGAGGTGCTGCTGTCTTCCCCACTTCTGACCTGCTCTTGTGGCTCCCCTGGTGATTGTGTACAGCAGGCATGTTTTAAATCCTGCTCCTCAGTGTATACCTGAGGAGGATGAATCTGAATCCTGCATCTATTACTGCACCAGCTCCTGGTCAGTAATAAATCGCATACATAGGGAGTGCAGGACAAACCTTGGGGGAGTGCAGGTGAATAATTTGGTGTCTCTGGAATGCACTGTGTGGCACATTAAAAGATTCATTTGCTGTTGAACATGATGAGTTTGTGTATATGTATCTCTCTTGTTCTGTTGAAATGTTCTGTGTTCAGCATTTTGCTGTCTTTAATTTTCTTGGGGAGGGATGTCCTACCCCTACCCCAAGTTCCAGGTTTTTTGTTTGAAAAAATACCCAACTCTATGAATGAATAATACGGGTTTGTATCATTGAAAAGAGAAGCGGAGATGACAGGGCTTGTGGTATATTAGATACCAACACAAGGAGAATCAGGTGTTCAGTACAAATACCCTCTGAAATAATAAACAAATGTTTTGTATAAATAGCATCTCATTAAGTAATAACATAAGGCTGGAGAACACTTCAGTTCTTGGCTTATGTTGAAAAATGCAGCATGGAATGACTGAGTCAGGCAGGCTGACGCTTGGGAATGGGATCATTTGTTTCCTGCGGTTTTGGTTTTCAGGAGGCCTGCCTACTGCCAACAGGATGTGCTTTTCTTGAATTTGGTTTGCGCGTTGGGTTCTGGAAAGTCAGAGTGGTACTGTGAGGGGAAATTACCAAAGTGAGTGGTAAACAAAAGCAAATAAAAGGATGGGAAGCTGTTCATTTATCACGTGAAAGGAGTTTTAGCATAACTTTCCTTTTGTTGTTTGAGCATTATTAACAAAACCCACGAGAGACAATACAAACAAGTTTCTCCAGCTTGGTAATAATTTGCTCTTAGATTAGATGGCTGTAGCTGGGGGTAGCAAGGAATCAATGTGCTTCTTGTTTGAGCCAGTAGGGAAGAGATGGAGAGGTGAAAAGCAGGATAGCAGGGGACTAAGTAGTGGCATACTTATTTCAATCTCAGTTATATTATGTCTGTTGTTCCTGTTGCTAGGAAAGGATGCTGAGCCCCTGAACTCACAACCTGGAGAGGCGATGACAAGAAACTTCATCATTTTCATGCAGTTTTGCAGAAGATAAAGTAACTGAAGGACAGGTGGTGAATGGTGTCAGGCCTTTGCTATTTTTTCTGTAGGGCTGCAGAAATCACTACGACTTAACTCAGTTTGGTCGTATTTCTTGTTGGTTTTGTTCTTTTTGAAGTTTCCCTTTCTTATTAAATATATTTTTTTCGGCTTTGCTTTTAGGTAGCCTTTCTTTTCAGGGAATGTCAGCTCTTCCTCATCATTCAGCAGCTGTTTCCACACAGCTTAGCAGATCTCTGAATGGTACGCGGTAGTGTTTTCCTGCCTTAAGAGTGTTTTTTTCCTTTATAGTCTCTTCTTCCTCAGTCACCTTTTTGTGAAAGTGTATGGAAGGGCTCTAGACCTGAGACTAATGTTTCTTCACTTCGTAATGGCCTTGCAGTTTGGCTGGGCTCCAATATTCAGAAAGGTTGAAGAGGAGCCTCATGCTTGTACATAGGACACTTGAATCCTGAGTAATGTCCTTTGTGTGCTGAGTTGTCAGTAGGACTGTGCTAGAAGACGAGGTGTTAATTCTTTGATGATTACAAGTACTCTTTTGTCCAGGAAGTGTGCCCAAATTCTACTTGCTATGGTCCCAAGACCATCACAGGGCTGCAGATGGTCTCTCCACTTGAATCATAGATTCACAGAATGGTTTGGGATGGAAGAGACCTTAAAGATTATTTAATTTCAACCACGCTGTTATGGGCAGGGACACCTTCCACTAGGCCAGGTTGCTCAAAGCCCTGTCCAGCCTGGCCTTGAATGCTTCCAAGGATGGGGCATCCACAGCTTCTCTGAGCAACCTGTTCCAGTGTCTTATCACCCTCACAGCAGAGAATTTCTCCAAAGTATCTAATCTTCCTAACATCTAATCTAAATCTTTTTGTTCTGTCACTACATGATCTTGTTTAAAGTCCCTCATTAGCTTTCTTGTAGGCCCCCTTTAGGTATTGTAAGACTGTTAGAAGGTCTTCCCAGACCTCCCTCTTATCCAGGCTAAACAAGCCCAGCTCTCTCAGCCTGTCTTCATAGGGGAGGTGCTCCAGCCCTCTGATCATCTTTGTGGCCCTCCTCTGGACTTGCTCCAACAGGCCCACACACTTCTTATGTTGGGGGCCCCACACCTGAACATAAGTACTCCAGGTGGGGTCTCATGAGAGCAGAGTAGAAGGCTTGCATCTTGCTTCTGCTGTATTTCTCCTTACTGTAAAGCTGGAGGGGTTGTTTATAGTCAGCTGGCCTGCCTCATCTTTTCAGAGAATGTTTTGTAGTCTCTCATATGGAGAGCAAGATTTAATGGTGTCTTCTCTCTGCTTTTTGAGGGTGTGTCTGCTTGGGCCCATGCCTGATACAGGGAACTACCGGTGATGGAGCTACTTGAGGCACCAGCAAGGCAAGAGCTGGGGGTGTGAATGATTTGGGGTTCAAGCTTTGCATTCCATTCTTGTGATGCAACTGCTTATTTTGATTGAGCTTGTGGAATTACAGAAACTGTCTAAGAAAATGGTGGAAAGAGAAAATAAGACAATTGCAAGTGCTTTAGATAAATGTGACAACCTCTGCAATCATTAGGCTTTGGTATGTTGTGTGTCTAATGCACCATTCGGCATAAAGCTAAGCGAGGCTTTTTTAGGAGGAACACTGCATAAGGTCCAACCAGAAGACTGGCCCTTCTGCAGGTCAGGTTAGAGTCACTGGAGTGGAGGCTGCCTCTGCCTGCACCATGATACTAGAAAGGGGTTCAGAGGTGCATGGCAGAAAACTTCCCATGCTTGCAAACCTAGCTGGTGCAAGGCATGTGACCTGCACATCTCCAGCACCAGGCTAGGGACCTTCCAGTCCCTGAGACATGTATCTCTGCATGCTTGTTTTTGCCTTGTTGTGAGTAGCTTTGCAAGGTGAATAGTTGTGCTTCATCGTTGGTACAATTGGTGAAGTCATCTGTTTGTTTCGTGACAAGAGTGGCTGCTGCCGTTCGGTTGGTGTCAGCTGGCTACTAGAGTCCCGGGAAATCACGGTTTTACTCTCAAATGCTTGCAGACTTCAGGCTGGGGCTTTTATTTCACTCCTGCAGGAGCCTTTTGTGGTGCCACGTGGAGGGAAATGAACCGAACAAGTCACACGCCAATTTGCATGGTGGCAGGAAGGGAAACTGTTTATTTGCAAGTAAAAGCGTGAAGTTGAAAAATATTGTTCTCTGAGAAGTAATAAGAACATATACACCGCAGTAGAATGAAAGGGAAAAGTTTATCAGTAAAAAAAGACCTGATTCACTTCTGCCATTTTTTGTGGGATGGTGTTGAAGGTGCCGAGAAAAATGTCCTGATTAAGATTTTGTAGGTTTTGTTTTAGATTCATATGTGTGCAGGCTGGGTTTTGTGGCAAAATAAACTGATTTATGAAACAGTGAAAACTAACATTTTTCCAGCATAAGTTGTTTGTGTGTTTTTCTCTAATAGTTTGGTATGCAGTATTTTTTTCCTCAATAGATTATTGGTGTCTTTTGCAGGTTGAAAAGTCTAGATGTTTTTTTTAACTGATTTCTCCCTCACATCCCCCATGTGTTCATTAAACCGGACTTTATTTTATTTGAGCTTCCAGTAGTTTTGAAGTTTTAATTTCTGTAATTTATTTTGTTTTCCAGGTCAGATGCACAATTGTCTGTAAGTATCGCACTGTTGTTCCATTTTTTTTTTTAATTTTTTTTTTATTCAGAACTCTTGTTATCATAATTTCTTTTAAGAAAAATCAAACAGTATCATCTAAAGATTGAAAAAAACCAAACCAAAACCAAACCAAAAAAAACAAACAAAACTTCCCACCAAGCCAAACCTGCCTGAAAAGAATGTTTTGAAATTTCATTCAAAAAATGTAAACTTACTTATTTTTGTGGCTGTCATTCCTGCAGTGCATTTCAAGAGATTTAATGATGCAAATGTGTACTTTAATCCCTTTGCTTTTCAGCTTATAAAGAGTTCTGATAAAGGCAAGTACAGACATAATGTGCTTAGAAAGAATGGAAAGTATGTTTAAAGGCAATACAAAACAAAGACAGACCCCAAAGTGAGTATAGCAACTGATGTACTTGTTAGATGACGCAGTCTTAATGTGGCAGAAATTCTCAAAAGTACTTGCAGCTGAGTTCTACATTAATACTGAACATCAGACTTGCATGAGTTACCCTTGAAATTCTAGGGCCTGAATTGATTGTCTCTGCAATTTGGGCTGTATTCCATCAAGGTAAATTTGTTTTCAGCAGGTATACCATGTATCCCTTACTTGTGGGAACACACTGTGAGACTAGAACATTTTTGCTGGTACACTGAGGGGGAGAGACAAAATTGCCGTACCAGGTTGAGTGAAGCAGCTGGCTTCTGATAGCGCATGAGGAAAATACATGCACAATATGACTGCAAGTCTGTTCAGTTCCTTTCAAACAAAATTGCACTGGGGAAGAAAAGAGCAGATCATGGTAGCTTTCATCCATAGCTTGTGTGGAGTTAGTGAATGGTTGAAATAATGTGGCAATCTCTTAATCTAATTCATATTGTCTCAAAGAAGTTAAACAGGGTAAAACCAGGAAACGTGCAGTAAAATACCTGCAGGAGAACAAACTAGGAAAACAGAAGTGACTGTGGTCTCTGCACGAAGTCCATTAATGATTTTACTTTTGCAAATGGGAAACCCAGAAATTTTGTAAAGATACTTACTGCTTTGTATTCTTTCATTCAGGCACTCAAAATTGCAGCTCAACAAATGAAACTGCAGGAACAGGAACCGGTAGTAATGATAATTTATCAATAAAATCTACAAGTGGGAACAAAACCAGCGGGGATGGAAGAGGGACCATGGATGTGTCACTGCACAACAAGGCAATAAATGATTCAAACAGTGTAACACGTAAGTGGTTTGGAATGTGACAGGGATGTGAATCTTCAGGCTGTTTTGTGTTTTTAGGATGAATTAGCATTTTCAACCTGGACTCTGGCCCAGAGTGCAAAGAGCATTGCAGGGGTATGGATTCGACTGCCTTGCTGAAGTAGAGAATGGCCAAATAAATGTATCTACACAGATGACTGAGAGTGCAGTTTAACACTGTGATTGGCATGTGGCCTTGAAGTACTTTTATCACTCTTAAACTTGGACTCCTTTTCCTGCTATTATGGCTTTTTAGGTTACAGCTGCAGCAGTTCAAATATATTGTGAAATATAGATTTGGAATATATAAGAATACAGCTGAAGTACTCTACGTAGCTTAGAGGAGAGCTGTGAAAATCTTTTAAAATGTTTTCCCCCTTGCCTTTCACAGAGCCCAGCCCAGTTCTTGATCTTAAGGCAGAATATGTTGGTGCCACTTCTGTCAACTTATCATGGGCAGTGAATAATGCCACTTATAACTCCTCCATGTACAGGATAGAGGTTGTAAGTGGTACTTCTATCAGGAACCTGACATCCAGTGTTACCGAAGCTGCAATTACTGAATTAATCCCTGGGACAATGTACAATTTCACAGTGTTCGCAGTAGCAGCTGATAATCAGTCAGTAGGAGAAGGAGTATCCACAAGCCTGTATACAAGTAAGTGACAGTTTCTTGAAGCCCTGCTCCTGTTTGTCTGATTTTGCTGTGCAGTACATGGTTCTGCCTACCTGTGTGAGGATTTTAATTCAATACTACTGCATATAGACCTGATTCTATAGTCTTAGAGCCTGATCTGGGCTACACAAAGAGGATGAGGGGTTAGTGTGCAACACAAACAAAGCCCTGATGTTTTTATTAGTTTTTTAATTATCTTCCTTGCACACTTTCCCCTCCATCCTTCTCTCTTTCCTGCCCACCTGTCTAGGTTTCCAAGGGAAGCCCAGGGAGTCCTGTCAGAGTAGTGGCCTGTGCTTCTGCTTTGGAGTGTCAAAGGAGATGAGTCTAAGTCAGAATGACTTTTCTTCAGTTTTCTCTTAGCTGCTCATTGGTGCAGAAGCCTCCAGGAGCATCTGGTGATGATGTTGGGGTGCTCCTGCACTCTGACTAGTGTAAAGAGAGTGAAGTAGGGGT